>JAJTUV010002097.1:112500-367972 GCA_021653895.1 Mastomys natalensis | reverse complement strand
TAACAGCACATATACTTGATGGTATGTGAATTACTCCAACCTGACATAGCATGCAACAAAAATAACACAGTTAGTTTGAATGAGTAAATAAAACTAAAATACAAATTAAAAGTGAAGACTATCTAAGACAACAATATTCCTTGTCTGGTGCTCACACTTGTAATTTCTATATACTTGTATATTTGATGTATATTCATATACCTTGTCTTATATGTATACTGTGAATATAAATTTTTTACAGTTTTTATAGTGCACATTTGGTGGTACAAAGAGCAGGAGACAATACTGTATTGTTATTTTTGTTATTGGCTATAGTATAACGTATGCATAATATTCTCTTGCTTAGGGAGTATTTGTTTTCAAGGTAAATAGTCCTCCTACATAATGTCACCCATGTCTTCTCTATGAGACCTTCACAGGACATATAAACCTGTGCTTGTCATGGTGATTTGTTTGACTGAGCAGTTGTAGTTCTAGTCATGAAAATGTGAAATCTCTCTCTCTCTCTCTCTCTCTCTCTCTCTCTCTCTCTCTCTCTCTCAACACACACACACACACACACACACACACACACACACACTCACACCAGTGAAATGCACTTCAAGCTGGGTTTACTTTTTAACTTCCTTTAGTTTTGAAAGATTTAGCTGCACAGTTTCTTAATAAAACTGAAAGTACTTGGCTTAATTTTTCTCAAATACATTTCTGCATAATTCCCTGGGAAATAAGATACTCTAAGACCAAAATGTAACTTTTCTGCATTACTTTGAGAAACTGAAGTATATGAACCTGTGTTCATCCATTTTGACAAATAGCTGTCAACTGAGGGTGCTCAAAAGAATCAACTGTTAATTTTATTTTAAAAGCAATGTTAATGATAAAGTGTCATCCCATGGCAATTGATGGAGAATAGCTTTTACTGATAGCCCAGACATGAATTTATTTTTAAATACCCAAAAGTGAATCTAACATGCTGTCAGAGTTCAGAAACTGAGTTATGTCCCACATCATAACCTTAATTTGTTCACTGGATTTTAATGTGTGGCATTTTAAAATAAGAGTCTCAGAACATCTAAGTATTAGTTATATTATATTAGATTTCCTGCTCTTTCCAATATTTACACAGCTGTTTAATACACAGAACAAGCTACCACACATTTCTACCACAATTAAACTGAGATCTGACATTTACAGTTTTCGCAAAGCTCTGATCAGTTTCCAATTCCTTTTGCAACCATGAGTGGCACTCTCACTACAGTAATGAAGCTGTGACATAAGAGATTTACAACAGAAAAAAATATGCATTGTTCAAAATTATTATTACTTATTCTATTTCCTAGAACTGCTATCCTTCCTTAGCAAATAAGGAGGAAGATAATAATCTCCAAAAATGTAAGAACTCTGTGCAATTTCTTAAACTATTAGGAAGTATTGGGCTTGTTTATTCAATTTTTCAGATAGTTTTGCATTTGAGGAGAAAGGTTTTAGGTTCAGTTCTAGGGCCAGCCATGTAAGACTTTTGTAATGACTACTAAGTGCCTTAATGGTAGCCTTTTTTTTCCACATTCTCCTCCTCCTATTTCCCCCATTTTCATTCTTTCCTCCTACTCCTGATACTCTCCCTTGATTAATCACAAACACAAGAAACAGAACTCCTTTCTTTCTTTCTTTCTTTTCTTTCTTTCTTTTCTTTCTTTCTTTCTTTCTTTCTTCCTTCCTTCCTTCCTTCCTCCCTCCCTCCCTCCCTCCCTCCCTCCCTCCCTCCCTCCCTCCCTCCCTCCCTTCTTTCCTCCCTCCCTCCCTTCTTTCCTTCCTTCCTTCCTTCCTTCCTTCCTTCCTTCCTTCCTTTTTTCCTTCAAATTAATTAATTTGAAATGTTATTCATTTACATTGTGAAATAATTTTTTTATCCAAGGTTGAGCCTTACCTTTTCTCAGAATTAATTGGCAGGAATTTGGCAACTTCATTTATTTTCTTATTTGTTAGTCAACAGAAATAGACTATTGTTATTGTATGTTCTCACATGAATAAACTATAAGATTGTTTTCTAATGAAAATATTTCCCAATAGCTAATTACAAATTGTCATCTGTTATCTCATAAGACTGAACTTCAAACAATTGGTATCCTAGTCTATTTTAACGTGTTTGAGGATAAATTTGCAACTATTTAGAAATATTAATATTTATAATGCATGTGAGTTGACATATATATGTAAAGACAAAATAATATTTCTTTGTTATAAGCCCCAAGTTACTAAAATATGTACTAATTTTGTCATTAAATGATTAATTTTAAAGTAGCCCAATTAAGAAATATTACAATTTTGTATTGTTCAGTAGGATGAATCTATTAATGTAGATGCAAATGTTAAGCCTCATTTTTGTCACTGTGGTTGAATATTCTTTGCTTTATTTAGCACCAGCTCTGCTTCCTGAGTGAAAATGAATAAGCCAAGTTTTAAAAGTGACTACATAGCTGTACATTATTGTTTTCTTTTAATAATGAAGCAATTTCAGAAAATATTATATCAATAAATGTTCTCATCTTTGAGTAGTAGTCAACATTTTAGATTCCTGAGGTTTTAGTAATTAAGAACCCAGACTTGTTCCCATGAAGGCTGGATGTCGTTGGGGGGGGGGGGCGTTATTCGAGGTGGGGAGGTAAGGTACGGGGGTGGGTAGGTGGGGTACACCATCATAGAAGCAGGAGGAGGGGGGAAGGGATAAGGAGTTCCTGGAGGGAGGGGGAAATGGGGTAAGGAGAGAACATCTGAAATGTAAATAAAATTTCCAATAAAAAAAAATAAAATGAAAAAAAAAAAAAACCCACAGACTTGCAGGATAGAGCAGCAGGGCCAAATTACTTAAATTTAGTTCCATGGTAACCCATGAATAGTGTAACTCTGGGGTGCTATGAATATCTTTCAAGCAGATTTTATATCAAGACAGTTTTTTAAATTGTTATTTTTGCTCATGCTTTAGATATGTCTTACATAAGAGCTGATGTTAAGGAAATACTTTTTCTTTCTCCTCTTCTTCCCTCTCTCTCACTCTCCATCTACCATCTCATGTGTATGTGTGTGTGCGTATGTGTGTGTGTTAGGCTTCCATAATTTTCCATATATAATAGAAATGCTTAGAATAATCATAAAGCATTTATAAATGACAACAGTATAGCAGCATGACGAAAATGAAGATTACAGAATGAAACAGTGACTGGGCATATCCACATTGATAATTAATAACTTCACATGCCAGAGAAGGTCCAATAGACAGCAATTTTATCTGTACATTCATTGTGCATTTGTTATACAATGTCATAGTACTTGACTGGTTGAGAAGACAAAGAGGCTCATATATATATATAATATTATTTTGGGCTCTGTCCTTAAAGATTTAATGAAAATATGGAGAATAATACCTGATACTAATCACATGAGTCATTACTGCATACAGATATGTTATCTTAAAAATCTCATTTTATTGTTTGTTTTTCCCCTGTGGTTTTTCCTCAAATAAACTAAAGTTATGCTGCCTCATATATCTTGCTTGTGCAAAAATAAGATTTTATGTTTGTATGACAGAGAAACAGAAACAAAGAAAGACAAATAATCAGTAAATTCTGAATGCTCATGATTTGTGGTTGGTAAGTTTAAGAATTCAGTAAATCATTCAATTTTTACAGTTTCTTAGACTAACACTCAAACATTTCCTACCTTACTTTATTTCATTTTACTTCACATTATAATGTATAGTAGGAAAATTCTCTAAGAATAAATTCACATATGAAGAACTCATAGCAACCCTGACAGCATATATTGAATCTGCAGAGACTCAAGACAGATAACTTCACAGCATAGAGAGAGAGAGTAGACAAATGGCCCTACCCTTAAACAAGAAACTATTTACAATTGATACCAAATTTTTCAGCAAAGGGAATTGTCAGCAAAGGAAAACCAAATTTCTCAAATGGAATGTACCTGAATAGCATACTCCTGGGTAGGCTTCATGTCCAGAAGTAGTTTTCCAACACAAATGGAATCCATGGTTACTTGTGTGGGTTTTTTGTTTGTCAGTTTTCATTTGTTTGTTTGTTTAGAGGTTTGTGATTTTCTGTCTCATTGGGGTTTTTTCCTTGTTTTTACTTTCATTTTTATTTTGTCTTGTTTTTTGTTGAGAAAGAGAAAATAGAGAAAGCATACATATGCTTTTAGTGAGTAGGGAAGAGATTAGAATCTAGGAAGAGTTAGGGAGGAAGAAAAGGATCAATATATACTATATGAAAAAAGTTAAATTATAAAAATCCTATAAAAAGAATAAGACCCAGTACCTAAAAGGTTATACAGTATCTTTCTTAAACTATCATGTTTAAGCTTTACCAGAATAAACTAATATTATGAGAAATCCAAATACTAAGACATGCTATATATTAAAAAATGTAGAAACGTGAATTATAGTTCCTTCAAAGCCTATCGTAATCTTTCTACTACAGCACATTGTATCTTGAATAAGAAAAGAAATATTGGATGTTTCATAATGGTTTGTTAAAACAGAAACTGTAACACATTTCCTAGGTATACAAGACATGAGTTGTTTCTATTATTGATTCATAGAATCAATTGATTCAATAATGATTAGCACTTTATCAGAGTCGAGTAACATGAACAATTCCACTGTACATTATAAGCTTATTTGGAGGGTGGGGATATCATAGACTACTTGGATATCTTGTCTGTGTACAATATTAAAAGATATCTTTTAATGCTGAACAGTTTCCATAGCTACTTAAGATGCAACTTATTAGACGAAAGTTCCTGTAATATGATTAGCATTGTAACTACCTGTTCTATAGAGAAAATTTCTTCTGAGTAGTTTGCTATAACAGTCACAAGTATTTGACCTAGGTTTCTCACCTATAGCAGAATATATTTTATTATTATTATTTTAATTTATTGTGTCTCCTTATCACACTTAAGGTATTAAAACCAATGCTAGCATTCCAGTGTGGATGACATTTGCTGCTTTATTTTGAATATTACTGTCAGTTATGCTCTAAAATGCCAACAAATTCCAGTACCCATGCAAAGAATTATGACAGTTCCTCTTCATTTTTACTCAGTCATTTCATTTCAATTTTTTTATGTAGTATCAAATTTGAGGTTAGAGTTATTTTCTGAGAAGAGTGTAATAATAAGATTGAGATATTCTGCCAGCACCTGACTAATACAGATGCAGCTACTCATAGCCAAACCTAGAACTGAGCTTAGAGACCCCAAAGAAAGAGCTAGGGGAAAAACTGAAGGAGCTGAAGGGGATTGCAACCCCACAGGAATAACAGTATCACCAGACCACCTGGAGCTCCCAGGGATTAAACCACCAACCAAAGAGTGTATACATGGAGGGACCCACAACTCCAACTGCGTATGTAGCAGAGGATGGCCTTATCTAGCATCAATGGGAGGGTAGGCCATTGGTCTTGTGGAGGTTTGATGCCCTAGATAGGGGGATGTTAGAGGCCAGAATGGTGAGGAGCATCTTCATAGTGAGAAAGGGAGGGAGTGGGATGGGGGGTTTGTGGAGGGAAAAACTGGAAGGGGGATATCATTTCAATGTCATGTTTTTTGTTTCTTTTAACAAAAACAAACAAAAAAAGGACTGGCTCATTTTTTATACCTCTCTCTATCTCTCTCTGTCTCTCTCTCTCTCTGCCTCCCTCTCTCTCTTCTCTCTCTCTCTCTCTTTTCTCTCTGTCTCTCTCAGTGGGGAAAGAGACATAGAGACAGAACACACACACACACCACACCACACACACACACACACACACACAGATTCTTTTATGTGTATCAATGTATCCCATAAGACACTGGGTCTTATCCTTCAACCTGCCTTCAAATCAATTCCAAATGGATCAAAGATCTTAATGTTATACAGTGAAACTCTGAAACTTATCATGAAATACTGGATACAGGCTCATCTTTGAATTTCTCAGTCTTCACCTGAGAAGCTTCTTTGTGCAGTGGATAGCAGTAAATACAGAGTCTCACAAACTAACCAGTTAAATTGCAGAAAACAGGTATGTGTGGTCTAAATGGAACATGATCAATACAATCCTTCCCTTAAGGTTAAAGAAACATCACAATAGAAGAGTGTGGAATGATTTTCATGTGTGTGAGAGGTTTAGGTAAAATGTGGTGAAACAGTGTCTCCCCTACATGACAGGACTGTTATAATCATTAGCCCACAGCAAATGTGATTGCCTAGATAAGACCTGCACAAGATCAAGACCTATAACATTCTAAAATGGATGGGAAAGGAGATAAGAACCCCAACCCCTAGCTGAAATTTGTTGATATTTGATGGATGGTAGAAGAGGGAAACAGTTTTCTTCAGAGGTGTGGTCCCTTGTAGGTTGACAATGCTCCAATGGATGGCTTCATACTCATTTGTATATGGGCCAGACTAACTGGACTGAAGAGTTTATTTTAATAGCTAAGTGAATAAAGGGGAAGGATATGGGAGAAGTTGGAATGTGTTATTGGGGGTGAATTTGATCAAATTATATTATACACATATATTAAATTCTCAAAAAATTAAGAGTACATTATATTACATAATGCTGAAAGATTCTAGAGTACAAAGCAAAGCCAGGTATGGAAGTGATATGTAATCATTTCCATATAAGCTCCAAACGAATGTGGAATCAATCAGCCTTTGGGCTATGGAAGACATTTAATATGATTCAAATGAGCACTTGTTGTGATTAAAATCCAAACTCTTCAGGAATTATTAGGTTGAGGGCTTCTTGACCATATTTGAATAAAAAAAAAATTAAAACCAATTGATAAGACAGTAATCAAGTATTGAAAATAAAAACAAAAAGGCTCTTCACTGTTTTTTATAATCAAATATTTATTTTGTATATGAGAAATATTTTTAAAAACTAAGAAGAAATCATCTCATGGAATAATTATTACACTATCTAATTAATATTTTGCTGTTCTTATCATCCTCTAGATTTTCAAAGATTTCTAAGTATATCTTACCCTTGTAACAGATTTATGTTTAATTTTTATGTAACTGTACTATTTACAATGACTTCCCTATATTTATGGATGAGACCATTTTCAAAAATATTATATTCATGATCTCATCTATTTCTCCTCTATGGGTTTATCATCAAAATGACTCATGATTCAGAACTTATTCACCTAATGGTATTTCATTGCTTATGTATCAACATTACATAATTTACATCTATATCTATCTGTGATGATATATATACAGAAGATAAAAAATAAGTAATACTTTTTCATTTAAAATACCTTTAAAACATTTAGATATTTATATTTTAATATATACACAATAATTTATAGCTTAAATGACAGTTTTCTGGTTAACCAGATTGGATAGTTTTTGCTAGTATATCTAAATAGTTTTGTAGGATAACATTTAGAATATTTTTGATACAGCTTTAAATGTATACTTATTATTTACCCTTTCTATTAATTATTAACCATGACTCAAAATGTGATCACTTTTTTTAGAGAGAGAGCCATGGTTTTAAAAATAACTATTTTGAATTTACCAACTTAAATACTTACTTTATAACTGGCATTATAGAACATTTTCTAACTTTATCATTTTAACTTTAATTGCATCAGAATGTTGAGGGTCCAAACTGAATTTTTAATGCATGTAATACAAGCAATAGAAATATGAAACACTTTTTGAGTAAAGAGACACTACTGAATCATATATTCAATAATTTTATTGTGAAAAATTTCAAACTACACAAAAAGAGTGAAATAATATAACCCTAGTACCTATAACTACTCATTGATTATTAACATAATTCTTCCAATAAATTTCTACTAGGATATTTAAAATGAAAGTCTATATCTCAAGTTACTTATTTATAAAATAAATCATTTTGTGTCATAAACACATGAGCCTTTAAAATATACTAAACACCATTGTAATACATAGTATTAAAATAGTTTAAAAGAGTAAAATTATCTACAGACACCATCATAGATCTCCTAATCTCTTCTAATTCATTTTATTCAGCATTCCCCAATGCATGATTTTGTCTTTGGTTGACAAAAATAGATCATTATATTGAATGATTATAGGTTGTGCAAATGTAAGTACAAAGAATGAAACATATTTCCTTGATATCACTGGATTTTTCTTCTTATTCATTATAAGTATTCATCATCTATTAGATAGAGTACTAGTGATGTAGAGATTATCTATAATCAAATTTGAAAAGAATCTCTACTATAAGAAATTTATTTTACTATTGTAAGGATAAAATATAAATTATTAAAAGTAATTGAGCTTCTAGTATATATTAGGATGGTAAAGACTATGGTGAAAGGAACATTATAATGGGACTAAGAAAAGGTTCTTTGAATTGTAAATGGCACCAACCAAGGGAGGAACTATGCAAGCAAATAAAAAACCTCATGAAACTCAAGAAGAAGGAGGAAGACCAAAGTGAGGGTGCTTTTGCCCTTTTTAGAATGAGTATCAAAAGATTCAACCAGAGCTCCCAGGATCTAAACCTCCAGCCTGAGAACAGACAGGGGCAAGCTGTCCTCTGAGAGGCCCTAACCAGCAGCTGTCTCAGACAGATACAGACATCCAGAGCCAAACAGTGGATGGAGCTTGAGGACTTTTATAGAAGAATAGGCGGAAGGGATTGTGGGCCCTAAGGAGATAGGAACTGCACAGAAGATCAACAGTGTAAACCAACCTGAACCTTGAGCTCTCAGAGCTGAATCACCAACGTGGAGCAACCGTTACCAGATCTCCATGGCTGGACTGGCCCCTGCACATTGTGTAAATGTGCACTTGGTTTCATGAGGTCTCAAACATCTGGAGGAGGTTCCAAAACTGCGCTGTATAGGATATGTCTTCTGCTGGGTCCTCATTGCTCAATGGAGGAAGCACTACCCTCTCAGAGACTTAAAGTGCAGGTGGGGATAAGGGGGGTACTCAGAAAAAAAAAAAAAGATGGGAAGGATTGTGGGAGGGGGTGACTGGAGGGTTAAAAAGAATAAAAAAATAAAATTAAAAGGAAAAAAAAAAAAGAAGTCCGATAGTGCAGGTAATCTCAAATGAGAGGAAGCAATGTGCATTCCCAAGGCACACCCACATACCTATGGGAAACATATGTAAGACAACAGAATTGAGTGAAGTTGAACATGGTTATGCCAAGGAATGAAATAAGAGGCTTCATTGTGAAAAACCTTATTAGTTACTTTTAAAGATTCTGGCTTTTTTTTTTTTTTCCTGAGTTAAATGGAAACTGTTTATAAAACTAGATACACAACAAACAAACACATTATTTTATGTAAAACAAATTTCTTAATTTCTGTATAATACCAGGCATTTTGAGACACAGAGAGGGAACATAAACTTTCAGACCACTTGAAATGTTGGTGCAGTAATATTTCTGGATATAACGTCATGTTGTATCCTGTTTACTAGAGGTAGAATGTGAAAAGAAGGGAAAAGTAAGGAAGCCATCCAAACAGAAACAGCAACTATAGAACTATGTGTGACCAATTAAGCATTGTAAACTATGGGATTAGGATCTAAAGAGGATAAAGGTTAGGGGTGACATGTGGAGTGATATGCCTAAGGGCTTCCAAGTAGAGAGATTAAGTAGGTAATTGGAAGATGCATACTGATGGATGCAAATGAATAGGAGTTTAAGTTGCATATGAAGATTTGCTGGCATAAAGAATGTCAGTATTTTATTTAATGTTAGGGAGATTATCAGGGCTTATGAGACTGTCAGGAAAGAAAGAGAAGAGCTAGAGAAAAGGCTTCATAAAAATTTACTAGCTGTGACAATGGAGATCAGGAGAACCGAACAGTAACAAGGTGGTCCATCTCGGTTATCATGTTCCATTCCTTTCAAAATTTAATAAAAAATTCTTAGTATTTCATGACTTCAAACCTTACATAGATATTGGTATTTCTTCTCTATACTCATCCTGCCTCTGATTCATCTTGGTACTAGATGGAGAATTATTTAGACTTAACCACCTGTATTTGCATATTTCTCCCTACAACCTTGGCTACTTTTCTGATCTTCTCCAGTTACTCTCCATCAAGAATAAGTAGACTTCTAATCCCCCAAGTCAACAATAGAGATATAGAATTTAAATTACATTTTTTTCCTAATGTCTCTGAAGATAGGGCTTGTTTGTGATTTTTTTGTCAATAGTATTTTCATCAAAACTATTAACATTTCCAAAACTTATCTTTTTGTGTAATTATCTAATGCTTACCCATTTAAAGTTATCAATGACCAAGTAAACAAAGCAACAACTTAATCAAAGGGGTGTCATAAGTTCTTTCTAACACCAAGAGGCTTATGCAGTAGCGCTGAATAAAATAATTTAGGTGGAGATACTAGATATTCACTCTAAAATAATTCATATGTCGTCAGATCAAGTTTTGTGGCTGTCTCAGCCTTGCTTCCATATCCATTAGACATGTTTAAAAGTGAAAAAATGTGAGGCGAATATTTGATTACAACATATGTGCTTGTAAGTATTAATGAGTATGCTGCACAAAACATCAAAGAAGGATGCAGTTTTATAATGTAAAATGTAATTATAACCACCAACCCATATTCGTTGCCTCTATAAACACCTGAATGAGAAAAACAAAAGAACAGATGGGGAAAAAAAAGCAAGTGAGTACACATATACATACAATGCTGAGATTTGGCAAAAACATTCAGTGAATACAGAGCTGACAAAAAGCAGCTTGTATAGAGTTAAAGAATAGTAGATTTCATTTAAAAAATTACACACCAGTCAGTGTATATTTGCTGAGTTCTTGCTATTTACCCAGCATTATATTAAAGAACATGGGTACCCATCCCTTAAGCTGTACTTGGAATGGAATATTTTATCATTTGGGCATATATAAAAGAAAACGCCATTGATATAGTAAGTGGTCAGTACCAATGGTGAAGCATTAATGTAATTCATGATAATATGATTGAAGATAGCTTTTTCTACCACTGACTAGCAGCCAATCATTATCATTTATTTTTCAGTCAAACAAATGAATGAATAGTAAGAAAAATTAACAGGTAAAAAATCTAATAGTACATTCTAATAATGTACATGGGCGCTATCCTTTTGTTTTAAAATTAGTGGATCAATGGAAACATTTTTCCTTTTCAAAGTTTTTTTTTTTTTAACATAAAGCCAATACAATGAGATCCTCAATGCAAAATATTACAACATATTGCAATTTCTGCTATGTAAATTTCTCCAAATAGAACTGAATTTTCATGCTCTAAGACATTCAAAATTGACAACTTTGAAAGCATCACATTTATTTACACTATTTTCATCATGTGCCATAAGTATAAAATCAAAGAGTAGGCAAACTTCCATCATTATATTAAAAATGTATGAAATAACAGTGGCAGCACCAATAAAACAAGTTTAATTTGTGTTGGATGAAAAACATTACATGTTTTTGAAAATATTCACTACACACCAGTTGTACCTTGTAAGACATCTGAGTATTTGAGCCAGTTTGAGTAGAGACTTCATCTGTCAGGTTTAAGCTCTAAGCCTTATTAGTTTCATAATGCCAAGGATTTCTAATGAACACTATTTTCAAAAGTATGAGACATCGTTCCTTCTTTCTGTAACAGTTAGGCAAATAATGGAGGAACACATGAACTATAAAAGGAATCAACCACGTAGTTATGGTGACATAAGAATCTGAGCTCTCCACTGGTGGTAGTGTAGATGGCGACAGCAATCTGCCTGGCCATCTGTTACTACTTAGTCAAATTAAGTATATACATACCCTTTGACACAGTAATTCCACAATTGGCATTTATCCCAGAGAAATTTTCACACAGGTCTATAAGACATATAGCAGGGTATTCATTACAGCATTTGTAATGGTGGGGGTTGAAAGTAACAATGCATCCATTAACAAGAGTGCTAGATGTACACCTACAGCTCCTAAGATTTCAATACTGAGGCATAGATTGTTTTCCACCAAAAATCACCTATAAGGGCCATTCCAAGGAAGAAAATCAGTTGCTTGAAATTAGATTTTCTTGTGCACGGAGTATGAAAGTAAAAGACAGAATAAGTGTACTACTTTCAATAGAAACTGATCATATAAACATAATTGTGATTAATAAAAATGAAAAATTAAATGTTTATCGAAAATGGATTCCCATAAATTATAATTCATAAAATAAAACCATTCATATTCCAAAGGAATTTTAGTCAAAAATTTAAAAAGATATTTATTTTTAAAGTTATTTATTTATTTATTTGTAAATTATCTTCACAATCTTCTAAGAAGAGTATATAATTTAAACACAGTGTTTGTGCCAGAGAGAAGAGCAAAGTAGATATGCAAATGAATAGAATATATGGAGTCATACATAGATACACAAAGTAACTAACAAGATGTGAAGTGAATAGTGTTTTTTACCTTCACTCACTGCTGAACTAGATCAAAATGGTAAGAGAAGTCTTGATTAGGAGGTAGGAGAATAGGTGCTAGCACTATTGCATTTGGTTTTTATTGTTTGGTATTAACAAAGTATTTATTATTTCTGGTCTCAACTGAACTTTAATATGGAAACAATGATCGCACTATGGCCATAAACACAGAAACAAGTAATAACTTTCTGTATGGTATTTACTCTAAACACTTCATTGTCCCTTCTACATCCTCCCACATTTAGTGTTCTTTATCTACACTGAAAAGCACTAGTGGAGAACCACTTTAGACTTTAATTCTCTGACTAATTGAAAATAATACTAAGCCAATTGTATCTTGCACATGCACTCATTATTGTTTCCAGAGTTCTCTTCTTTATTGTCAAAATAATCAGGTTGTTTCAATTAAGTGCTAGTATTAAATACATCTTTTGATAGTGTAAACACTGATTCAAAGGCATGTTATTTCACCTATCATTTAAGAACCTATGGATGATCATATTTAATGTATACTAGCACTGTAAAAATTAGAATAAGAACACAAGATTTCAAGTATTGATACTATTGTCATGATTTTGCTTATATCCTGGTATTTCCATTCTGACATATATGTTTTGACTGTGCCAGATATATAATTTTAACAGGTATAAACACGAACTATAACAAGTCTTCTGAAATCAGATAAATGCCCCTTGGACAGATTTTTTGAGGAAAATATTTTTGATTTCAAGGCAGTTGAGAATAGATGATTAGATCAATATTAATAGATATTCATATAATAGAAACTAAGCTTAAGCTGTTTTATCTCCTTATTCATATCTTCATGTGTTAGCAGGGTGTTTTGCTTTAATATTCATGTTTTTTTTCATTTGTGATATTATCTCCTAAGTAGGTCATAATCATTTCTTTGTAAAAATTGCTAACTTCCTATGTTCAGTCCACAGTTCTTTAGATTAGAAAGGCCATGTACAAAGAAAATAAAATGGCAAAAAGCAAAAATGATTAAACTTACTATAAGGGAAAAGCATGCACACAGTTGTGTATGTCAGTACACACAAAAATTTTCTGGAAAAATCATACTAGAAATCATAAGAGAGCAATCAGAAAATACATTTATTCAGTAAATTGTCCAAATATATGTCTCAAAATAGCAGTTATGAAATATTATATTGAAACTAAATTTAAAATGAACAGTGCTCATTTAGCTTTAATTTATAAGGCAGGCATCTTTAAGAAACATGGGTAAATTTGTAATTTTAACCAGTACAGTTTTCAGGGGATTTGGATATCACATTAAAATATGACATGTTCCCATATAATTATCTTTCACATAGAAGAAATAATAAAATATGTTAAAATCAAGTATATAAAATAATTAAAAATTACTCAAATAAAAATAAAACATTTGAAGTTTAAAAATAATCCTAAAAGACAAATGGACAACTTTAAATATAAAGTAAATAGAAATTTATTATAAGACAAACTAAGATGAAATTATACTTGTAAAGTACTTACTAGGAAATATTATAAGTGGCATGGCATTGTAGATAATGATAATATATAAGATTCAAGACATAACTAATGATTATATTGACTTGAATCTCATAGAAAAGGCATGTTATTTTTATATTTCCTCTAATCAAGTAACACATATCATAAAGTAGCTAAAAAGCATTAATGAACTATCTCTGTGTGTTATAAAATAAATATGTCTGTCTCCTCTAATATGCAGTAAAAATTTCCATGTTACATGGTAATATTAATATTAGCATAACATTATAAATATGTCTTAAATATTAACAGTAGAAAAAAGGAATATTATAGAAAATGCAGCTATTACATCTCTAAGTATTATATTCTGGCCACTTATGTTATTAAAATGTCACTCTTTTGAAATTTGTGATAAGATAATATTTTATTGGGGGAAAAAGGTACTTCACTTTAGAATCAGCACATGTTCAACTATGGCAGTTTCCTCTGCACTTGTCAAATGTGATTTTGAATTGAGAAAAAGAACCTGTTTAAATTTCAGATGAACCATTTGCAATAGTCATATATTCAAAGATGCCAAATAACATATCATTAGCATGAGTGATCATTCTATAGTTTCAAATTTTACTGCTGCATCACTTTTCTGAGGGAAACTGCTAAGCTCTCAGTTGAGGGAGAAGATATTAAGTACAATCAAGTAAGGGACATGCTGGAATCAGAGAATCAAGTTGGTAGTATTAGCCATGCAAAACCTCTGAAAGGCTTTGCTATGGAACACAATCCCAAGGATCACACCCAGACAATATAAAGCAGTGCCATTTTTTTCAAGGATGTTTCTTTCTTACAAAACAGAGATTATTTTTCCATTTTAAGAGTTTTAAAAATCATACATTTGCTTTTCAGGGCTAGCATCTAAATACACAGCTAAACCCCTAGAATATAAATTTTACTATGCAAATGTATGTACTGGATTCATGTGCAGAGAATTCACATGCATATCATGGAGAAGCAGTAGGCTCTGAATGTATAGAGATTCAAAATGTCTAAGTAACATTTATTTAAAATATTTTAAAAGAAAAATTAGAAAATGTATTTTAATAATGAAATGATGCAATGGTTTATCAAGGCCTGTAAAAACATTCCTCAAACGGGGACAAAATGTTTCCTTTGTTTTTCAAATTATTACCTCCTCTTCAAATATTATGAGAGATGATACTCATAATCCATAACAACCTAATCTTAGAAATATTAATTTCTTATTATTATATGTTTCAAATATAGCTATATATCAATGATTGTTAAGAAATAGAAAATGAGTTACAAAAATTAATGTCACATTATTCAATGTAAATTATTTTCCCTGTGTTATTTGATGTACATCCTTATCAAAATAACTGCTATCAACTGGATACAATATATACAACTAGATACAAACTGGATTAAAGGAATCCAGCCCTAGTAGATACATCTTTAGCACTGTTCCATCTTTAGCTCAGGGACTATTAGGGAAGGGGTAGAGAGATTGTACGAGCCATAATACCCAGAAGTCAGCTGTGAGAAATGGCTGTATGCATAAACATGACCCAAACAATTACAATATCAATAGATATACTAATGCTAATGTGGAAAGCTGAAGCAATCTCAATTTCCAAATCCCAGACAAAGAACTACCTACAGGCAACTAAAATCTGCTGAGAGGAAGAATTAGCCTTTTTCAGAAAATGAGCTCTTTGTTGTTTATCTAATATAATATAGTAAGCCCTAAAACTATTTACAGATAAATAACAAAAGTACAATAACCAGGTTGTACTTATATCTATGTGAATGTGTCTGTCCATGTGTGTGTGCAACAATAAAAAAACAATGAAAAAGAGTCTATCAATTACAGTGTAGGCTGGCATTGGCGGAGTCTGAGATAGAAGCCATGGGAGCAGTCAAACTGAAGGGGTGGGTGTGATACAATCTTGTTTTTATTTAAAAATGGAGGCTGATGCTAGGGTAGAGAGTCACTTTCTGAAAACTGAGAGTGGGCTCCAGTGCCAAGGACAACACCCACAAAACTTATGGAAGACGGAAAGCTTGATGTCTACATGAAGCCTTCTTCTTCTAGTGTCTTAGATACTGCACAAGCTGCCAAAAGAGAACCATGGACACCAGCTCAGCCACAAAACATTGACCTACAATCTATCCTGCCTACAAGTATGCTAGGGCAATGGTGGCACAGAACTTATGGGAGAAGCCAACCAATATCTGATTTGACTTAAAGCCCACTCCATGATGAGCAGGAACCATACCCAAAATTGCTTTTGAGACTAGATAGACCTTTGATGAAACCAAATACAATTGGCCTAAAGAAAGACGTATAAATAAAATGACTTCTAATGATATTCTTCTATACTTACAAATCAGTGTTTTACTTTGTATCATCATAGTGACTTCATGAGGCAGTAGATAGGAATAGATACTGAAAGAGACCCATTACATAGCAAGTAATTATGTGGAGAGAGGGTCTAAATTGGAGGTCTCCATCAAATTCCTGTTCTCAGACCTCAGGGAATCCCACAGAAGAAGAGGACCTCTAAATTGGAGGTCTCCATCAATTTTCTGTTCCCAGAGCTGAGGGAATCCCACAGAAGAGAAGCAGGAAAGAGTGTAAGAGCTAGGGGGGATGAAGGACACCTGGAGAAAAAGACTGGATCTGGTGGGAAGAAGAGGTAGTGAGGAACTGGGCGACAAATAGGGAGGACAAACTATGATCAGCATATTTTATATGAGAAAGGTTCTTAAAGTGGGAGGAGAGGTGAAGAAAAAGTTATGCTGCTAATTAGAATGGTGAGTATGATGCCAGGTCATTTAGACAAAGCAATAATTATGGGTTACAGAGAGAATCTCAACAGGTTAATGTTAAGAGGTTATACTATACTACATTCTTCTTCAGGCTGTTCTCTGACCTATTAAAAACACACACTTGTATAGTCTATACAAACATATTCTATAAAATTTGTATTGATGAAATGTAATTGTAATCTTTATGTTCTGGCTTAATTATCCTTCATTCAAGGCAAATTGAGAGAAAAAAAACAACATAGGAGTTATCACTGTGGATTTCTTTGAAGTAGTTCTGGATATGTTTTAATTCTCTATTGCTTAGGAAAAAAAAATCTCTAGAAAAGCATGCCTCAGGGTGGGGGGATACAGGAGGAGTGCCTTCTCAGGGGAAGGGGAGGGTAAATGGGGAGGAACTCTATATGGGGAGACCAGGAGGGTGGAGAATTTGGGATGTAATCAGTAAGTAAGTAATTAATTAAAATAAAAAAAATTTCATATACTGTCTAGAATGTAGACACTCCCTACATTTTTAGTATATTCCTTATGAAGAAAAATGTTATTGGGAGTTTGTTGAAATGTTTTAGAGAGTTCCTATAAGTTCAGACATCCTGTTCTACATTTGCTAAATGAACAAAATATTTAATAACACATTTGTTCAGAATATTATACATTAAACTTCTTTACCCTTGGCTATATTACCATAACAATGGTAACTCAAATCTTAGAGCAAATGGGCCCTTGTTCCCAAAAACTTTGAGTATCTCTGCACATGGGTATTATAGATCATTCCATGGTTTTCTGTAACCATTCTTTCATTACATTGACCACCTTTTTGTTGTTCTATTAACATAGGTAGAAGTGTCTCTTGTTCACCTCAGAGCCTAGGGCTGAGGTTAGAACAGAGGTTTCATTCTTGAATATATATTTGTCTTTACTCACTTTTCTTGGTAAACTTGCACTGATGAAAGATATACATGAAGTCATATTGATAGGACACTGGGGAAATAGAATTGATAGTGTTAATTTACAAATGTTTAAAGCAATATTCTTAGATAATTCTTATCTTCTAAAAATTGCACTGTGCATGAATCCAGAAGATCAGTATTAAAATCCATCCTTTCTTCTTATTGATTGTGAGGACTAGAACAGATTAATTCCAAATTAGCTTTCTTAACTATGAAATAATGCCACTACGCTACTTGATCTCCAAAGCTAAATGACCATTTCTATGGGAGCAGTGCCCAAAATTTTTATGATAATATATTCAAGCGTTATATAGGGAACATTTCTTTTGGCAAAGAACTGTTGGACATATGGGCAAAGAAGACTTACATAGATTCTACTCTTGCAAATTTTCTAAATACTTAAAACGAAGTTAATATTATATTTATAGGTTCTATTATTAAATATTACTATAATTTTATACCCACCTCTCTTCTTATTTAATTACCTAGCAATGCCTTTTTAAACATGTTTGTAGAAAACAATGACATATCAAAAGATTTTGTTGAAACATATGTGTTTGCTTCTTCATCTTGCTAGATTAGGCACTGTATTCCATGAATAAAGGAGATTAATTATCATTTCCCCCAAATGTAATCTAAGTAGCATTGTATATGCTTAGGTATTTGTAAAAAATTTGTGTATAAATTTGTACCTCATGATCCTACTTACAATTTATAACTCATTATAAAGTATTATTAGGCTTGTCTTAATTCTAAGTTATAAAATGTTCTTCTGTTAATAAGATGACTTAAATATCTGTAAAAAGGGAAGCACTGATCTTTCATATTTATGGCTTGAACATAAATAATACTCATCCAGTCATGAAACATTTACATGAAATTTTTAAGATAATCATAATTATTTTTCTACTTATGAAAGGAATAGTTAATTTATAATATGCAAAATATTATAGTTCAATGTTTTTAAAAATATATGCTTAATTGTGTTTGAGCATATTTGACAATAATATGCCATAGGTCCTAGGTCATTCTTTAATTTTGAGCAATTCTATTTGAAAATGGATGTCTCAAAGTGTAAAGATTATGAATTTGGTTAAATGAGAAAACTGGAAAAAGTCAAAAGGTTATCTTTTTATAACTTTCTATTTTGAAACAATTATGAACTCACAAGGATTTGCAGAAATAGTACAGGAAGGTCTTTTATACCCTTCACCTAGTTTCTGCCAATGACAACAACTTGTAATAGCTTTACCTTAGTCTCCCAAATAAGAAAAACACTATTGCTACAGGATATCGGTTCTACATAACTTTGTTATAGGTTTATAATTCTATATGGCCTTATATTTACAGTTCTGTGTAATGATCAAGCCATACATAAATGTTTAACTTCATTATCACAGTTGTATTTGTTACCTTGACAGTTTTATATTGCATCTGTTAGTACACTGAATTTATAAATGAAGTCTACATTTTGATTGCTTTATGTTTCCATAAAAGAGCAATTTTCTCCTTAGATGCAAGATGTATATAAAAAAGTCTATTTGTCTGCCAGACTTTCAAATAAAGTTAATTTATGCTCTATTTTCTGCTATATCATCTATTGAAAAACATAACCTTATAAACTAGGGAATAGGAAATGTTATTTTAAAATATGATAATTTAGGAGATCTGGGAATTATTACCAGAGAACATATAAAATTTAAACTTATTTAATTTTTTTTTTAAAATGGGAGAAGTGCTACTTAAAATCAGTGTTCTATTTTCATTAAGTTTATACTAATCAATGTGAACACCATTAGTAATTCAAAACAGAAAACCAGATATTCAATATTAAACTCATATAACAAGAAGTATTAAATTAAATTAAATTACAAAGAAACACAAAACTGTTATTTTATCTGCATTGGGTGAAAAAACTTAAGCTGTGTGATATAATCTTCTCATGTAAATGTTATACATTCTAACAACAATACTATTTTAATAGACTGAATATTTTATATCTAAATTAATATGTTTAGATGTTTATTAAACATTAATTTTACTGTACTAATATTCTGTACTAACATTTGTATTAACATGTACCTCATTGCAAAAAAAAAAAAAGACAGATGAGTTCAAAACCTGTCAAAATATAATCACATGAAAATGTTACATACACGATGGGTTTTTTAACTATCAAGGAAAAAGATTAGATTTAGAATATATATTGCCATTGAGTTTTGTGGATTTACATATCACTAACCTAACCAGAAAAAAATGGCTTTGGACTACATTTAGTTATCATTTAAAATAAAAAGCTAATCTTGAAATGGTTTTTAATGATGATGATATATAATTAATTCTCAATTCAGAAAAGCAATCTTTTGCTTATAGTCATTATAGTATAATTCAAAATTAAAAAAAAAGATCAGTCAGTTAAATTAGAATTTGAGTCTAAATAAATGTTTTTCTGCTGAATTAATTCTTCTTTGTAGAAAATATGCTCACTGGAAGGAAACTCTTGGTCCACCAAAATATAAATTATATATATTATTACTATTAGCTATAGTCCAAATATCATGTAGAGATTTAAAAATTGAATTTCAGTTAAAAAGTAGGATCCATTTTCTCCATTTTGTTTACATTTCCACATGGGAGCATGACAAGTTCTGGATGTAGAGAAACAGCAATTTCTCTTTCATGCGCTTCCAGATTTTTCTATTTGTAGACGAGAAGAGAATGCTTCGATTTTCATTCTAAGGCATGAGACAATTTTTATCTTTCTGTTCTTCAATAAAATCATAAACAGATGTGTGATATACACCTGAATGGATCAGAAATTCAAGCAAAAGGGAAGTATAGTGTTTTATTGGTGCTGTTTCTGAATTTTGGACTATGAATAGAACAAATCCTACATCTATCACTATTGGATAAAAAGTTAAGGAAAAATTACCTGAGAATCTGTAGGAGAACCTAAGACATTCATAAAACAAGGAAGGATTTCCACATGCAGAGGACCAAGAAAGGAGCAACAGGGAGCTAAAATGGAGATACCATTTTCCATTGAAGTAACCACAGGTCCATATTTGAATATGGAGCTTTTAATATTTAGTATTTCGAGTATTTTAGTATTTAAATTGTGGAGATTTTAAACATTGTTTCTAAAAGGTCCCAAACACCATCACCACAAAAAGAGTTAATTAAGTAATTTAACACTTTTTAAAATTTTCTTTTTATTCCTTGCCTCCAGCCATGAGGAATCCAAAAACCAACTTAGATGTGTGCAAAAATAGGTGTCAAAGCGTAGGGCAGGAAAGAAAGATAAAATCAAAACATATCTCTAATTCCTTCACTGCAAATTTTCAGCCTGTCTTTGGGTCAGGCTGGGAGGGACATATGTAGAAGGACACCACTTCTGTAGAATAGGCTTAAAGCTATGATTACTTTTATACACACATATTACTCTAAAAAGCATTTGATCTTCTGAACGGGACTTAAAAGATTACAACATGTTCATAAAAATTCTGAGAGAATCTAAGAAGTGATAGTTTTAAAAGACTAGTAGATAGGAAGCTTGATTTATTAGTATGTCATACTCATAGTGTTTATTGTAATGATGTAATCATTAAGTCATTACTTTAGTTATTACTGTAAACCAAATTTAGCTGCCTAAAAAGTGAGCATATTTAACCTTGTTCAGTGACATGTGTAAACAAAGATATATACAATTTAGTTTACTAAAATAAATATTGACATGAGTTTCATATTGATGATATGATCCTCTGTGTTGAATTTTATATATTTTAAATTATCAATTTCATTGATACTGATAAACAGAAACATACACATATTTATGTATATATATATATATATATATATATATATATATGTACTCTTGATAATATATCAATTACCATTTTTAATTGAATGATAAAGATTTTTAATTATGGATAGCATGCTCTGACAATTAAGTTTATATGCATTCTAGAGAGTATCAGTACAGCTAATTGTAAAGTATATAGAGTTCTTTTTTGCTTGTCAACTGATCTAAATACCTTGGTCTTCTGTTATCCATTTCAATTAGAGAAGTATAGTCATCTATGGACCAGTATATAAGTGAACATGATACAAGTGGCTAAATTGATATGATATTATTAAATTTATAAAAATTCAGTATGAAAATTTCATTCTTTTATTAGAGAAGACTTCTGAATTAATTCTCAAACTATTACCATAAACCATGAATGGTTCTTAATTGACAAAAAAAGATTTTCATGACGATCATTCTAATCTATAGAGAACAGTACTAATTATAGTTCCTAATTATGGTTCAACACATATTTGCATCAGTTAATAAGAATCTGTTATACTTTCCAGGAATGAGAAGTATTTTTAAGCTCTGTCTTACAAAAATGGATCTATATTTGACTATATGAATAGATAACTACAAAGTGATTAATATATTCTATAGCCTGTTCTAATTGCTTCACTATATTTTGTTTTCAATTCAGTCTCATATAAATTCAATTAATCTTCAAAATCAACCTATATTTTTAAACTCACCTTTATTCACCAAATGTAATTGTTCTGGGAGGCTTACTAATGAATAGGCTCACTATTTCTAGTTCTTTCTGAACTCTGCATGGCTAGTTAAATTCAGCTGTTCTGGTTCATAATTCCTCTCATGGATGACTGATTCAAACTGGGATCTCAATTTTCACTGAAGTGTTCTGCTTGGAAAAACTGCCTCTGAATTTCAAAAACTGAACTGCATTGACTGCACTGACTGTATTGACTGCAAGAACTGAAGGAAACTGAATTCTACTGTATTGCCTGAACTCAACTAAACTGTGTGGGAAAAGCCTCCCCCTCCCCCGCAGTGGGAGGCCCAGGCCCATGCGACAGAAGAAAGTCTACCCAATAACTGGCTCAACATGAGACGCATCCCATGGGCAAGCACCAATCCCTGACACTATTACTGACACTCTGTTATGCTTTCAGACAGGAGTATGGTGTCCTCTGAGAGGCTCCACCCAGCAGCTGACTCAGACAGATACAGAAACTAATACCCTAACAGTGGATGGAGCTTGAGGACTCTTATGGAAGAATAGGAGCACGGACTGTGGGCCCCAAAGGTGATAGGAACTGCACAGGAAAACCAACAGAGTCAATTAACCGGGACCCTTGAGGAGCTCATATTCTGAACCATCAACCAAAGAACACATACAGTCTTGACTTCATGCACACACTTAGTAGATGTACAGCTTGGTCTCCATATGGGTCCCAAACAACTTGAATGGGACATAGTACAAAAGCTGTTGCCTGTCTGTGGGATGTATTCTAGTTGGACGCCTTGTCTGGCCTCAGTGGAAGAGGAGGCAACTAGCCGTATAGAATCTTGACATGCCAGTGTGGAAGGATACCTGGGTAGGTCCCACCCCCTCAGAGGAGAAGGGGAGGTGGGATGGGGGAAAGATTTTTGGGAGCAGGTGACTAGGAGGGGGCCAATAAGCAGGATGTAAAGTGAATAAGCAAAAAATAAAATTAAAATAAAATAAGAATATATATTTCTTTACTTCAAAATTTGATAGTGTGATGGAAAAACTAAGATACTAAACATGATTCTAGTTTTAATAATTGATGTAATATCTCAAAAATAAAAAATAATTAAAACCAAGAATAAATATATAAGTCACTGGATGAATGTCAGATTCCTGTCTTGTAAAACACGTTTTGTTTTTTACACATGGTATGCTTGGTGAACATACATAGCATCCTTTATATAATGCCTGGGAATTATACTGGACAATAAACCATCAATGGAGTAATTCCATGCAAAAACAGCTGCCAAATTCATATGGAAAATTGAAAATCTTACTTCTAAGTATCTAAAAAATGTTTTAACACCATGTAACACAATCATTTTTCTTTTTCATTCATATTTACAGATAACAATGAATAATTCAACCTTCCAAATAGGAAATGCTGAAATTATTGAAAACATGCATACATTTATTTCATATAGGAATATAACTTTTATGAAATTTTATATCACAGGGAGTATTATATATTTATTAAGATGATAAAGGAATATAAAAATGAAAGGAAAATGGAATAAGGAATGGGAGCTAATACTTACAATATTAATGCTGTTTTAAATGTGCTTAATAGATTATTTCATAATGCCTTCATAAGAGAACACAAATAAACATTATTTTCACTATCCATATGGTGATGTAAATGAGACTCAATGATATTAAAAAGCTTACCAAAAACTAGATAGCTAATATGCTCAGAAGAATAGATATGACTGACTCAACAATTCATGTTTGGATTAGAGGACCAAACTGAAGAGATAAAACATAATTATATAATTGTTGTTTTTGGGAATCATAGTTTTATTAAGCCACTCATAGTAACAGTATTTCAGAAGCAATAAAATTTCTAATTTCAAAGGGAAAATGGCTTTGACATCATGATTACAATAGTGTGTTCTTATACCCAACTATAGCACAAGACAGCTCTTTATATATTTATGAAAATTTCATATTGCTACAATTTTTCTTACACATGCAATCCTATTAATTTTTGTCTGGTTCTATACTAGATTTTTCTGCCATATTAATATTTTTATCAGTTTCAGTTTGAGAAATTACAGATAATTAATTACTCTCTATCCTTCTAGATCAACTTAAATTATTACAGAAAATGGGATTCAAAATTGTAATGTGTACTAGGGAAAAAAAATCACAGTGTCAGTAATTATTGGTAATTAAATGCTTTTAAAATTAGGGAGATATATATAGTACTATCCTGCCAGTCAAATTCCTAAGAGCCATAAAAGAAGAGTCATGCAGAGAGTGCTTAAAGGGATGATAGTTTTTGTTTTTGCAATGACAGTTAAAAAGAAAATTATTCCAACCACAAGATTTGAGGCTTTAAGCAATATGTCCTCCTGAGGAGGTTTTCATAATTTGGATGGAAGGTGAGTGACTCACCATGTACTGCAACTTATTTTGCTTTTACAAATAGGGAAACTTGAATATGAACTATATTTTGGTGGTAACATTTGGCAAAATTTAGTACAAAGTGTATAGCAGGTTAGCTCACACACTTCAGATAGAATCAAACATGATTAGAAAAAAAAGTCAATGAAATGATTCCTAATGATATTCTGCTCTACTCATAGATAAGTGCCTAGTCAATTATCATTAGAAAGGCTTCCTCCAGGAACTCATAAGAATAGATTCAGAGACCCAAAGCCAATGATTAGGTGGAGCTCAGATAATCGTGCAGAAGATGGTGAGGAGAGATTGTAGGATCCAGAAGGGTCCAGGATAAGGGAAAAAACATGGCACACATAGTCAATGAAACAGGACAGAAATGGGCTCATGGATCCAGAATCAACCATCAGTAAGTGTGCGTGGGTTTGCTAAAGATTCTCTGAATATATGTTACAGTTGATATCTTTGTGTTCTTGTGGGAATCCTAACAGTGGAATTTGGTAGTATCTCTGACTATTTACATGCTCTTGGAACTGTTTTCTTCCTACTGGGCTGTCTCATCCAGTCTTGCTATTAGGGTTTATGTCTAGTCTTATTGTATCTTGTTATGTCATGTTTTGTTGGTATCCTTGGGATACATGTTCTTTTATGAAGAGAAATAGAATAGAAGTGGATCTTGGAGAGAGCAGAGGTGGGGGCTACAATGTGGAGATGAAGAAAAGGAAACCGTTCAAGATATAATATATGAGAGATGAATAAATTTAAATAGTACCACTTATATACAGTTTAAAAAGAACATACATGGTATTCACTCACTGATTATTGGATTTTAGCCCAGAAGCCTGAAATACCCAAGATTCAACTCACAGACCACATAAAGCTCATGAAGAATGATTACCAAGTAGTGGGGGCTTCAGTCCTTCTTAGAAGGAGTAACAAAATACTCAAGGGAGCAAATAGGGAGACACAGTGCAGGACAGAAAACCGAAGGAGAGACCGTCTACAGACCATTCCACCTGGATATCCATCCTATGTGCAGTCACCAAAGGTAGAGGTTGATGTGGATGTCAGTATGTACATACTGACAGGAGCCTGATATAGCTGTCTCCTTAGAAGTCTGCAAGAGTCTGACATACTCAGAGGCAGATGCTCACAGCTAACCATTAAACTGATCATGGGGTTCCCAACAGAGAAGATAGAGTGAAGGCTGAAGGAGTTGAGAGCATTCACGACACCATGAGGAAAGCAACAATACCAACCAACCAGAGCCCCCAGGGTCTAAACCAGCCTGGGAGCGCTTAGGGAGGGACCCAAGGCTCCAGCTATATATGCAAGGGAGCTATATATATAAGTGGGAGAAGAGATCCTTGGTCCCATGAAGGCTGGACATTGGAGGGGGGGATATTCGAGGGTGGGGAGGTGAGGTACGGGGGAGGGTGGGTGGGGGTACACCAATGTGGAGGCAGGAGGATGGGGGAAGGGATAGTGAGTTCCTGGGAGGGAGGGGGGGGAAATGGGGTAAGGGGAGAATATCTGAAATGTAAAAAAAAAAATTTCCAATAAAAAAAAAAAGTATCTCAACAAGATAGCTTAGACATGTTTTTCAGAGATGGAAATGTTTGTTTCCCATTGTGTGTGTGTGTGTGTGTGTGTGTGTGTGTGTGTGTTTTTCAAGTTCATGCTACTTAAACTAGGATACTTGTATTGGAATTAAAATTTTCTTCTAATAAAACATACTATAATCTAAATAGCAGTTAAATCAAATAGTATGATGATAAATACTGTGAAAGACATGAAAGCTGGCAGCATGAGGCTGATAGTACATTCACGCACAATGGTATTGGTTGAGAAATGTCCATGAGTATCTCATCTACTTTTAAGTTTGAAAGTCAGAGACACTTTGTCATAGATTACCTTCTTAAAGATTTTGAATGTCAGAGAAAGAATTCATAATCTTCTTCCAAAGCAACATGCAAGTATAAGTAGGTTTACAATCAAATAGAGGTTTGACTTCTGTGATGTTTGGAATCCTCTCCTGTCTTATAATGCATTGTGCTAACATATAACTTCTGGCCTTCAATGCTGCAGTGTGGGAAGTGGAGCTTGTGAAATTAATAACACATTTTGTCTGACATAATACTGTATGTTATGTGCCAATACTCATGAAATTTAGGTATTTTATATTGTCAAATTTCAAGTACAGACAAATTTTAGACTTGTCATAATTATTAGCAGGTTTTGAGATTATGAAATGTTTTTAAAAGAATATTCATTTTTTCCTCAATACAAACAATGGAGAAAACAGTCTAGATTCTGCAATTGAAAACACTGGGATGACTAAATATGTTCATTGCTCTACAGAGCAAAATTCAAATCCCAATTCCATCACTTGTTAAACACTGACTTGCTTACATATTAAAGGATTTTAGAATCTTGCTCATAAATCAAAGATAGACTATAATGTGCTATGCTTTCAATAATCAATAAATATCATAATTATTAACTATAGTAAATAATTTCATTAAATAATTGTCACTAAATCTTAGCATAGTTTAGTTCACATGCTTTCTTCTTAGTTATTACGTGTTCCTTGCCTATCCTTCCTTACTCCTTTATTCATTTATTTATTTTGTTAAAGCTAGTCTCATTCCAAATAAGTATATGGAGACTTTTCTTGCTATCATTGCTGTGATACTTGAAATCATCTAATGAAAGTCATTTTTCTTTCTTCACATTGGCCATATAATTTGTATTATTAAGCAATCATAATTTTCCTTAGAACCTTAGAGCCATATCTCTTCTATAAAATTACAAATCACACTAACAGCAAAGTTAGTAACTGAATGATTTTTATGACATGCTACAAATGGAGTGAATAGTCTTTACAGCATGCTTCCTAATTGGAGAGCACTGCATTTTGAAAAATAAACTAAGGAAAATTGAGACCTTATTGTAATATTTCTAGTAAATCTTCATTAAACATTACTGCCATTTAGGCATTGTGCTCATTACTTTACTATTTTAGCACCCCCAAAAATTACTTATATGATTAATCCCCTTTTATATCTAAAGAAAATTTAACATGGTAATGTTCCCAAATGTACAGCAGTTTAAAGCTAGTTTTGGGAGCCTGGGCCATCAACTTTCTATTTAAGAAGCTAAAATATAAGAATATAGATCTTATTCAAAATGTACCAGTGTGCTTATTTCTAAATAAAACATTAAAGACTGTTCAGTCCATTAGAATACTCTGTAATTGAATGAATGATATATGCAAACTTTTAGTTAGTGACTCACTTAACAAAAGCTTTCCCCAGTACACTGACATCGACAAATACATTTTAAAGATCAAATTGTTCATGATCATTTAAAAAAAGTGTTATTTAAAATGATAAAAATGTCAGTTTCATAATGTATCAAAACTAACTCTGTGAATACTTGATTAGACCTTCGAGGAATTATAAAAACCTTGTCTTTGGTACCACATAATACATTACATTCAGGCTAACAAACTTTGTCTTTATAATTTATATTGACTTAAAAACAGTATTTTATTTGGTCTTTCACAAGATCCTCATTCAAAGTCTAAGGAGAATTCAAAGAACATAAAAATGTCAAGGATCACCATGTAATTTTATAGCCCAGTGGCATTTTGCAGCATCTTGGTAAATTGTGCCATATAAAAGAAAAAAAAATGTTTGTCTGATGATTATTAATATATCCTTTCTTACATATTAAATCATGGAACATCACATATCAAATGTCATCATATGAGTCCAGATAAGCAGTTGTTAATTGAATTCATTCATCAAGACTTTGTTAAGCTTCTACAACTAAGAGACATTTCTTTCTGAAAACACAAACACTAGTAAAATGTGATAACTTCTGTCTAATCATGTGCAGTTTAGAAATGTAAACAAAATTGTGAACACATGATCATAATAGTATTCATCTCAAAATAGAGTTATACAAAGTTGAAATGAGTATGTAAATAAAAAAACATGGTCAGTTTTAACTAGTAAGGCAAATCACAAATGTCCATTGAATTAAACCCTTCAAAATAATCTACATCTTAAAAAACAGAAATAAGGGGAAATGGGGAAAGGAGATAACATCTGAAATGTAAATAAAATATACAATAAAAAAATAAAAGTAAATTAAGTGTGAAGGGAGGCCTATAGTCTAGTAAAAACACATAATGGTGAAGGTTTGGACCAGATGGCTGGGAAAGAGATGTATGTACAAAGGTAGAAATGGTAAGAAAGTCCAAGGTATATTATGGAGGAATTCCCTAGTTCTCCAGTTTATCCTATGGAAATTTAGGAGCCATGGGGATTTTTTTAAACAAGTAAATTATAGCATCTGATTTAACAGAAAAATGATATAACAATTCAAATTGGAAAGTCTGTAATTTGAAGAATGAGAGGATGCTAGAAACCAATACTAATTCAAATGGAAGCTGACTGGACACTAAGATAGCAGTAGCAATAAAGACAAAGGATGGAATTAGGTCAGAATATCTACCCCCTGCTTACTTAAAAATACGGGGTTTGGTTTTTCTTCACTTGTCCTATTAATTGGAATTCAAAAATTTGGTTATTGGGGCATGTAAATATTTATGTAAAAATGATTGGTGTATACCATTAGCTATGCTAATTGCTTCATTGGTGTTATAATTAACTTAGAATTTAAAAAGAGCAGATGTCTGAGGTAAACATCACACAGTTCTTACAGATACCTCCACATCATGTTGTCCACTAACTATGCACCAATTCTGTGTTTTTGAATATGAGTTAAAATATTTGATAAAAAATTCAACTCAAACTAATTGTCTTTACTACTGAAGTTTGAAAATCTTAAACGGTTAGAATGGACATGTATTCCTTTTGTAGATCCTAAAGAAAATGATGATGATGATATCTTTTCCAACAGATACAAACTACTTAATTCCTCTTGTCATGCCTCATTCCACTTTGTCTCTGTTACATATTATTTAGCTCTATTCCTTTGGTCTTCCACTGGTAACTACCTTTGTGATCTACCTGTAATGAGGTGGACAATTATGAGTAAACATCTCACGTCAAGATCTTTAACTTAAGATATATGCAAAAACCACCTTTAAAAATATATGGTAACATCTACCAGTTCTGAGATTTAGGATAAGGTCATATTTGAAATTAATCCTTGTGTTTATCATAGAGGATATACTGTAAAATTTGTGTAATATCTCAGTAGTTTCCATGTGAGAAATCACTGTCTCATAATCCCTGTAATGTTGAAAGATCCATCTAGATATTTACAAATATAGAAAATATTATAATTTCATAAGTCTGTGATGTAACTCCATGTAACATAAATAGTAAAATTCTTTATTTCTATTTTACTGATTTTGTTTACATTTCACATTTCAGAAGAATATCTTATCTTGATTTGCTTTCATTGGAATTTTAAAAAGACCATTTTTTTCTGTCATTTTAGAAATTTTCTACTTTAGTTCTGCAGCTTCTGGATTCCAGTCCTTAATGCCGCATACCTGTCTATAAATTGACCAATACAAAGCTTTCTGCCTTGGAAACTACATAAAGACAAGCCAACGAGTTTATCTACTTTAAACAAGTGTCTGCAATCTGGATTAGGATTCCTTTACTATGTCTATGAATTGATTGAATTCTGCCTTCAGGAGTAAATTCGCTCTTATATTCCATACAAGCTTTAATGCTGCTCAGTCTTAAAGCTTACTGAATTTCCTTATCACTCAAGTTTAATGACTAAGGTGAACTCCACTGATTCTCAGTAGTAGGCAGATGGTAAAATACTATATCTAAACTAGCAAGTACGGGTCATGGATACTAAAATCATTTTTAAAATCATCTCAAATTTGTTATTTCATATCATGTGGGGCCTCAGATATTGGAAGCAAAGCTTTCTGATTTTTGCCCACTAATCTTCATTCTTCACAAACCATATATTTCCACAAGACAGGGGCAACTGTTCTATTGGGGACCAGAAATGGTAGGGATTATATAATGCACATACAACCAGTTCTCTAATAATAACAGAGTTTCTTAAATATTTTTATGCAATTCTACTGCATCTGAATTAGTGTAGACTCCACACAGTAACGGAAACATTCTATAAGACTTACCCTAGACATGAAAAACCAATCATGATCCCAGGTTTTGACTTCTACCTCTCACATAGAGTAAACATACCTGACTACCAAAAACTCCTTCTTTGATTTTAATATTTGTTTTAATGGGTATTAGGAATTGGGAAAATATAACTTTATGTTAAATATTTTTTTAGAAAGGATATTGCAAAGGATGCAAATGAGAAACCTGACAGTGTATCTCTGGCATAGGGGATTTGTGAAGTAGCTTAGAGCTTTTAAACTGTCCCCAACATTATTACCCTTCTGTTAACTCTACATATTAAGTAATCCAGAAGCTCTATAATCCCTTCATCTTTGAATTTTAATGAAAGCTTTGTTATACAGGCATGAAGAGTAAATCATTGGACACTAGGAATCAATTTAATCTTCAGGTTGTTCTCCTTCTTTAGTGTTTAGTTTGTAAGACTAAAATTTTCTAACATTTTAACCACATGATTAGTTCTCCAGCAACCAGTTGCAATATTGAATCTATCAGTAAGTTGTATCAGATGATATCAGATGCCTTATTGGCATACAGAAATAATTAAAATTGTTTTAGGCATTGTAAAGGAAGAAATGGAGATGAAGACTAAATATATACTTCTTATTTTAAAACATAATTTTACTATGGCACATAAGTATTACAAATGCTTAAATATATGAATATAAATTGTTATCAAGTATGCCTGTTTTACAGTCTGATAAGAAGAAAGTTTTATTGAAAACTAAGGTGGGATATAATAGAATTATTGCCCACATAAATATAATTACCATGATATATTTTAGACAACTTTGAGAAAGGTCAATACATTAGAATATAAAGATCACAGGAGTACACTGTTTATATGTTTACTTTTGTCAAAGATTATGGCAGGAATTTTATAACCATTCCATGGTTGAACCAGTCAATAAATGCTTCTGTTTAATTCCTTCTGAATTTAACCTTCCTTGAGAAACACTATCTGGAATGGACATAGTCTTTGAAGTCTTGAAGACAAAAACAAAACAAAATAAAAAACCAAACCAAACCAACAACAAAAAAAACAACAAAACAATGATTCGAAAAGAAGGAGGCTACATAACATCAGTGTTTTCTAAAATAAAACCAGAAATGCTTAGAACTTTAGCATATTAGAATTGTAAGTTAAGACTCTGAAGTCAATGTTTTTATTCAATTGGAGCTCCCTGGAATCTGAAGCACCATTTTGTAATTACAAGTGGTAAGGATATAGTTATAGGTAGCTGAAATTAGTAATGAGTATCATCTAAACAGAATGTGCTAAAAATTCTTATATGTATAGTATAACTTAATCTCACCAGAATCCTGTGGTGCCATTTACTATTAAGAGATGAAAATAACTGGGAGGAAAGAGTTTAACTAAGCTTCTTCAGGTCATAGATAGCAGTCACATGTTTCTTTAACTCTTGCCAGAGTTTAAATGTGGAATCATAAAGGTAAGTCCATTTAAAATATAAAAATATAATAATGTTCATTCAACGAAGGAAACATTAACACATGGATATATTTTCAAGGAATGAACCCTTCTTACTATGTACACAATTTGACCTTCTATATACAGATATGCCTCAGCATGTGATGTGTGCCTCTACATATTCATATATGGAGAAACAGTAATATAAAATGCTATTATAATATATAAATGCTAAGCAATATAGGTGTAATAAAGGAACTATTTTTTGGCTTATATAATGTGGACCAATAGATGAGGTGGAGTATTTGAAAATAAGGAAACAGCCTAATGGCGGTCCTATTGTTCCCTTAAACACAAAAACAGGTTCCCTTTTCTTGTAAAAGTTTCATAAATTATATTTCAGTATCACTTAGTTCCATGCTTATTGCTCTTGTAGGAGTACTGGGCTCAATTCTTAGCACCCAAGTGGTGACTCACAACTGTCTATAACTCCCGTTCCATAAGAGCTAATGCATATATATATATGTGTGTGTGTGTATGTGTGTGAAAGCAGATATATATATATATATACATATATATATATATATATATTATATACATATATATACATATATATATATATATGTAAAATATCTGTACACATAAAATAAAATTTAAATATAATACATTTTTTAAAAATGTAAATGTTAAGTGTATATAATATACTTACAGATTTTTGAGATGCTGCATATAAAGCATTACTCATTTTTTTTTAATTTTTATTTTTAATTTTTTTTTCAGCAAATCAAAAAAAATTTAAAAAGCATTCAAACAGAATAAAATGAAAAGAAAACAAACAAGCAAAATACCAAGGGTCAGATATACTTATACAAGAATTCTATAGAGCCTTCAAACAAGCAATACTTTTTGAGTTATGTTTAAAAAAATTCAGAACCACAATAAGCTTCTTCACAAAGCAAATAATATTGAAATAGTGAAATCAAGTGTAAACCCAACAAAAATATATAAATTATAGTCCAGTATCCCTCATGAGTATACATACAAAAATTCTCAATGTAGTTGCAAACTGAATACAAGAGATATAAAAAAATATTTTTTTTAATTGGAAATTTTATTTACATTTCAGATGTTCTCTCCTTACCCCATTTCCCCCCTCCCTCCCAGGAACTCACTATCCCTTCCCCCTCCTCCTGCCTCCATGTTGGTGTATCCCATCCACCCTCCCCCCATACCTCACCTCCCCACCCTCGAATATCCACCCCCCATGATGTCCAGCCTTCATGGGACCAAGGATCTCTTATCCCACTTATATATAGCTCCCTTGCATATATAGCTGGAGCCATGGGTCCCTCCCTAAGTGCTCCCAGGCTGGTGGTTTAGACCCTGGGGGCTCTGGTTGGTTGGTATTGTTGCTTTCCTCATGGTGTCTCGAATCCTCTCAACTCCTTCAGCCTTCACTCTATCTTCTCCATTGGGAACCCCATGATCAGTTTAATGGTTCGCTGTGAGCATCTGCCTCTGAGTATGTCAGATTCTTGCAGACTTCTAAGGAGACAGCTATATCAGGCTCCTATCAGCATGTACATCCTGACATCCACACCAACCTCTACCTTTGGTGACTGCACATAGGATGGATATCCAGGTGGAATGGTTTGTAGACGGTCCCTCCTTCAGTTTCTGTCCTGCACTGTGTCTCCATATTTGCTCCCTTGAGTATTTTGTTACTCCTTCTAAGAATTAATGAAGCGCCCCTACTTGGTCATCATTCTTCATGAGCTTTATGTGGTCTGTGAGTTGAATCTTGGGTATTTCAGGCTTCTGTGCTAAAATCCAATAATCAGTGAGTGAATACCATGTATGTTCTTTTGTGATTGGGTTACTTCACTCAGGATGAATTCTCAACTGAGGAAATGCGAATGGCCGAGAAGCACCTAAAGAAATGTTCAGCATCCTTGGTCACCAGGGAATGCAAATCAAAACAACCCGGAGATTCCACCTCACACCAGTCAGAATGGCTAAAATAAAAAACTCAGGTGATAGCAGATGCTGGCGAGGATTGTGGAGAAAGAGGAACACTTCTCCATTGTTGGTGGGATTGCAAGATGGTAAAACCACTCTGGAAATCAGTCTGGCAGTTCCTCAGAAAATTGGATATATCACTACCTGAGGACCCAGCTATACCACTCCTGGGTATATATCCAGAAGATGCTCTAACACATAACAAGGACATATGCTCCACTATGTTCATAGCAGCTTTATTTATAATAGCCAGAAACTGGAAAGAACCCAGATGCCTTTCAACAGAGGAATGGATACAAAAAAATGTGTGGTACATTTATACAATGGAATATTACTCAGCTATTAAAAACAATGAATTTGATAAATTCTTATATAAATGAAAGCATTACTCATTAATGCTCATTTTAGTTTCTGTTTTATAATTTTGTTAAAAATTATTTTTATTTTTTATTTTGCCCATGTATATCTGTACTACTTTTGTCCCTGGTACCCATGGAGGTCAGAACACTACATTAAATCCCCTGGAACTGTAGTTAGAGATGCTTGGAACAAAGATATTGTGAACAATGATGGGAATTGAGCTCAGTTCCTCTGGTTGAACTGCAAGTGCTTTTTAATGATCAAACAATCTCTCCAGCCACAGTAGATCCTATTTTGAAGACAGAAGTGTTCATTGTGCTAACAACCATCTTACTATTTTCTCCTCTATGACATGGATTATTGAGTGAGACTTTCAAACATGGTCTTGATACAAAATGAACAATGAAATTTTGAGTGATGGAAAGGTATATTCCCTGATAACTGTTTGTATAAACTTCTAAAAACCAAAGATTGTATTTATTAACATCTTCCTACTCATCATCATCATTATCATCAATATTGCCATCTTCAATGATGAAACCTAGGTTTGACCACTATTTTTCATAGATGTATTACTACCCAGTGTACTCTTTCTCAATTTATAGTATCCAGACCAACTGCAGCAGTCACCCTGATGACTGCTAGATATCTTAAATCCCTGAACTGTGACCTCAACATTCTAAACTGCATGTTCTAAAAAGACTTTTAAGTGCAAGCTAAGATCTGAGAACTGCTATTCTTGTCAGCAATAAGATATAATTCTCATTCCATAGAGTCAAGTAAGGATGCCTTACCCTAAGCCAATAAATTTCACTTATATTTTACTGTTACTTACAAGGCATTCAAAAATAAAGTGAGATCAGTCTATCTGCTAGTTCAGCATTCATTCTATTGTACAGTTGATAACCAAGAGTCCCTTCTCTGATAGACTCTACAATTTAAGAGGTTTTTAATGGCTATGCTGTACTCATCTAGATAATTTGGGTTAATTTCAAGATCCCTAACCATATAAAAGCCCTGTTTGCCATCTAAAATAATGAAGCTTGGGTTCTAAGGATGTGTACAACTTTAAAGTAACATTAATCTGAATACTATGAAATATAAAATGAAGATTCATTTAGGGAGAAAAATAAATACCTAGAAAATTAAATCAATTAACTATTACTTATTCAATTTTTTAATTAAATGCTTTAGTTTTAGACAGCTATTTATATGTGTGGCTAATACCATAATAAAAAGCAACTGCTATCAAATGGAATTTAAACATAAACTCTGAAAAGAACCACAGCAGTTTGTGAACATTTTGCATAATAGAAAACATTAAGCTGTGAACAGTAGTAGATATTTGAGAGAAACTCAATATAATTGTAATGAGAAAAAATAATCCATTATAGGTGCTTACTGTAATTGTGATTATAATGACATGATCTGGTACTGCAAGTAAAACAAGTGTCTTAAAACAACTCTATTTTTTTTCTCTATGAAAAAGAATAAGCTACCCCCAGTTTCACAGTCAGTCATGCAATATGCATTGCCATGTGTCCTCCAATCAGAAGAACTGCTTTACTCTTTTTTCCTACTTCTTCAGTGAAGTGGAGTGAACTGTACAATCATTTCTTTTCAGGCAGGAGGACATTCATACTGCTTGAAAGAGCCCTCCTCCCTCTGAGGCCAGTCTTCAATTTATTTGTAAAGGAATTAAAAAACTGCTGCAGAGGAGACTGATGAGTCAGTAACGATCAACACCATTTTATACAAAGTCCAAGAACAAAATGTTGACTCATTTTAAGGGTTCTAAATAGGAATATTTTCTGCCTTCTGAAAGACTCCTTTGAATCATTATCCACCCTCCTCTGCATGTCAGTGACATTAATCAGTAAACATCTGCTGGGCAGAAGAATCAGTGATTTTGTTATAGTGGGATATATGACTCGCGTGTGGCCTTATTTTCACCAGCTGCAATACCAAGCAAATGGATCTACTGTTGTAACTCTTAGACTTTCTACTGTTTTCCTAATGCAGATCATCAGAAAACACCTATTCATTGTCATCAGTAATCTAAAAAAGTATCTCACATTAACTGTATTTACTTCTTTATGTGAGTGATACCAGAAATTGTCAAACAATATTTACTGCATGTGTGATTTATTGAAGCAAAGATTTTTCTTGAGAATACATTTGACTAAAGGTTTTAAATCAGTTTTTTCTGTATGAAAAAATATTTTCTATGTGTAAAACCTCTTGTACCATTTATGAAGACTTTTTGCATGCTTTAATAATAGTCTCTGAGTAGATAGTATAGAAATATGCATTCAAAAATTACTGAGCATTATAATAAACATGGGAATTTGAGACCTACCACTACACCACTATGCTGGCAAAATATGAATAGTAAAAAGGGAAAAAAGAAATCAACTGCAAACTCTTAGCAAGCATAAACCTTCTCTGCTTGACCCTCTATATGAACTTGGTAAAAAGACAATGATGTATTTGCTCAGCAATTTAATCAAGTTTGTAATTTCATGTCAAGCCCAGCAGTTATTTTCTCAATTCTCTCTAACCTGTGCCCATTTTTTTATCTTTAATGGGCCTGGGAAAGTCATTCCCAAGTACTTGACTTCAAAGGGTTTTTATCAAAATTTCCTTCATTTTCATTTCTTTCCAGCCACACTGCCTCACTTTTATTCAGTAGCTTTTGATAATTTTTCCCCCTTTAAATTTTTTTACATTGTGCCAAAAACCCCAATCTGGCATTTAAAACACCTGAATTGATAGTATTTTGCAACTTAGAACTCAATTTGTTGCAGGGTTTTTTTATTAAAATTTTTGTAATTTAAAAACCAAAGTTTTGCTTTAAAAATTTTTAATTTTAAAGATTTTGAATTTTAAAAAAGGTTTTTAAAATTTTAAAAAAAAAAAATTTTTTTTTTTTTAAAAAAAAATTTTTTTTTTTTTTCCCCCCCCTTTTTCCAAAAAAATTTTTAAAAGGGGGAAAAAAAATTTTAAAAAAAAATTTTTTAAATTTTTTTTGGTTTTTTTTTTTAAAAGGGTTTTTTTTTCCCGGCTTTAAAATTTTTAATTTTTAACCCCTTTTTTTTTTCCCCTCCCCCTTTTTTTTTTTAAAAACCCCCCCCCCCCAAAAAAATTTAAAAAACCCCGGGGAAAAAAATTTCCCCCTTTTAATTTTCCCCCCCCAAAAAAACCCAAAAAAAAAAACCCCTTTTTTTCCCTTTTTTTAAAAAAACCCCAAAAAAAAACCCCTTTTTTTAAAAGGGGGAAAAAAATTTTTTTTAAAAAATTTTTTAAAAAAATTTTGAAAATTTTTTTTAAAATTTTTTTTAAAAAAAAAAATTTTTTAAAAAATCCAAAAACTTTTTTTAAAAAAATTTTTTTTTTTAAAAACCCAAAAAAATTTTAAAAAAATTTTAAATTTTAAAAAAACCCCCGGGGGGGAATTTTCCCCCCAAAAAGGGAAAAATTTTTTTTTCCATTTAAATATTGGGGGGGAAAAAAGGGGGGGGAATTTTTTAAAAAATTTAATTTTAAAAAAAAAAAAAAAAAATTTTTTTTTGGGGTTTGGGGGATTTAATTTTTGGGGAAAAATTTTTTTTTTTTTTTAAAAAATTTTTTTTGGGGTTTTTTTTTTTTTAAAAAAGGGTTTTTTAAAAATTTTTGGGGGGTTTTTTTGGGAAAAAATTTTAAAAACCCCCCCTTTTAAAAGGAATTTTTTTTTTGGGGGCAAGTTTTTTGGGGGGCCCCGGGGGGGGCCCCCCTTTTTTAAAGGGGAAAAAAATTTTGGGGGGTTTTTTCCCAAAAAAACCCCCCCCCGGGGGGGGTAAAAAAAAAAAAAGGGGGGGGGGGAAAGGGGGGGGTTTTTTGGGCCCCCCAAAAAAAGGGGGGGGTTTTGGGGGGGGGTTTTTTTAAAAAATTTTTTTTTGGGGGGGGGGGGGGGGGGGGGGGTTTTTTTTGGGGGGGTTTTCCGGGGGGGGGGGGTTTTTTTTTTTTTGGGGGGGGGGGAAAAAAAATTTTAAAGGGCCCCCCGGGGGGGAAAGGGGGGAATTTTGGGGGGGGTTTTTCCCCCGGGGGGTTTTTAAAACCCCCCGGGGGGTTTTTTTTTTAAAAGGGGGGGGGGGGGGGGGGGGGGGGGGGTTTTTTTTTTTTTTTGGGGGGGGGGGGAATTTTTTTGGGGCCCGGGGGGGTTTTTGGGGGGTTTTTGGGGGGGGGGTTTTTTGGGGGGGGGTTTCCGATGGGGGGGGGGGGGGGGGCCCGGGGGTTTGGGAATTTGGGCTCCTAAAAGGGGGTTGGGGGGGTTTTTTGGGGGGGGGTTTTTAAAAGGGGGGTTAAAGGCGGGGGGGAAGGGGGGGGGAAAAAAAAAAATTTTGGGAAGGGGGGGGGGGTTTGGGGGGATTTTTTTTTTTTTAAAAAATTTTTTTTTTTTAAAAAAAAAAACCCCCCTTTTTTTTAAAAAAAAAAAAAAAAATCCCCCCCGGGGGGGGAAAAAAAAAAAAAAATTAAAAAAAAAAAAAAGGGGGGAAAGGGAGGGGAAAAAATTTAAAAAAAAAAAAAAAATTTAAAAAAAAAAAAAAAAAAAAAAATTTAAAAAAAACTTTTTTTAAAACCAAATTTTTTAAAAAAAAATTTTAAAAAAAAACCCTTAAAAAAAATTTTTTAAAAAAAAAATTTTTTTTAAAAAAAAAAAATTTTTTTAAAAAAATTTTTTTTTTTAATTTTTTTTTTTTTTAATTTTTTTTTTTGGGGTTTTGGGGGGAAAAAATTTTTAAAATTTAAAAAGGGGGGAAAAAAAAATTTTTAAAAAAACCCCAAAAAAGGGGGAAAAAAAAAAAAGGGGTGGGGGGGTTTGTTTTTTTTTTGGGGGGGGGGGGAAAGGGAGGGGGTGGGGGGAAAAAGGGGGGGAAAAAAAATTTGGGGGGGGGGCCCCCCCCCCGGGGGAAAAAATTTTGGAAAACCCCCCCTTAAATTTCCCCCCCCCCTTTTTTTTTTTAAAGGGGTTTTTTTCCTTTTTGGGTTTTTGTTTTTTAAAAAATTAAAAAAAAGGGGGTTTCTTTTGGGGCTTTTGGGCCCTTTTTTTCAAAATTTTTTTTTTTTTAAAAATTTTTTTTTTAAAAGGGGGAAAGGGGGGGCCCCGGGGTTTAAACGGTTTTAAAATTTTTAAGGAATTTAAAATTTTTTTTTTTTTTTTCGGGTTTTTCCTTTTTTTTTTTTTTTTTTTTTTTTTTGGGGGTTTTTTCCCTTTTTTTTTTTTTCCCCCCAAAAAAAAAAATTTTTTTTTTGGGGGGTTTTTGGGGAAAAATTTAAAAAAAAGGGGGGTTTTTTTGGGGGGTTAAAAAAATTTTTTTTTTTTTTTTCCCATTTTTTAAAATTTTTTTTTTTTTCCGGTTTTTTTTTTTTTTTAAAATTTTTCAAAAAAAAAAAGGGGGTTTAAAATTTTTTTTTAAAAAAGGGAAAAATTTTTTCCTTTTTTTTCAAAAGGGGGGGAAAAAACCCCCCGGGGGGGCCCAAAAAAAATTTTTTTTTAAAATTTGGTTTTTTTTTTTAAAAAAAAAAAAAAAAACCCGGGTTTTTTAAAAAAAAATTTGGATTCTTTAACGATACTTAGTTAGCTTATGAATTTAAATTTTTTCCTAAAATTTTTGGGGGGCCCGGAAAAAAATTACCCAGGGTTTGGGGTTTATTTTTTTTGGAAAGTTTCCCAAAATGGCATATATAGCTTGTTCATGCTAGCCTTTTTGTCCTGGGATACTTTTATTCGTGCCCCATATTAAAACTTTTCTTTAATTACATCAACATGTTGGCAGCCAAGGTACATGGAATGAGCCTGAAAATGGATCCGAGACCGAGTTATTAAATTTACAGGTTAGGTAAGCGAGGACAGGTAAGATTCTGCACAGAGCCTTACCAACCTAAGACATAGGTGTATTGCTTTTTATAATGCATATTCCTGACAGGTAAGGAAGGCATTTTGTCAGAGATGACCTAAGATAGGCTCAGTCTTGTTAATGAAATAAACAAGGGGGAGAGGCAGGGAGCCCTTGGGACTACTTGGCAAGAATCTGACAGTGGCCAAGGACAAGGAAATGGGCTGCTTGGCAGGAATATGACATTGGCCAAGCACAAGGAAGTAGGCTTCAGACATGAAAATGATTTTGGCTAGGACAGGGAAGTAGGCTCAGATACTTTGGTCATCCTGATAAGCCCTTAGAAACAGCTATCACGGGAGTGGGAAGTGTATCATGTAATTGGGTTTAATTCCTTGCTTTTTCTTGACTATTTGTGTTTATTGTCTTGCTAGTTCCTTGACTATTTTGCATCTATTGGTATTGCTAGACCTTCAACCTAAAACTGAACTTAAAATATGCATGTAATTAAAATGGTATAAAAGCATAAAGGAGGAGAGGGGATGGGATAGGGGGTTCTAGTGAGGGGAAATGGGGAAAGGGGATGACAAATTTATTATAAATAAATAAAATATACAATAAAAATAAATTAATAAAAATATTTTAAAAACCAAAAAAGAATCAAATAAATATGTTATGTCTTTTAATATAAAAAAGACTATGATTTTCACACACACACTAAAAGCCCTATATGTACATTCAAAATGATGCATTTCTATGCTGACAAAAATGTGATGTGTCCTCCCTTTTGTTTATTTGCCACTTTTCCTGACATTTAAGTACATTGTATGATATTTAGTTTGAATAATTAGTTCCCAGTATCTAGAGTCCTAATTTTTTTATGACTAATAAATATCTAGTTGTCTTACTGAATTTTTTCTCTGGAAATTTTACCTTGGTTATATATGATTATGTGCTGTTATAGCTGATAATCAAAATGAGTGTTGTCTTTAATCTTTACACCGTTTAGAAAGTATAAGATATTACATTTTACATTTGCTAGTTTCCACATGCTCATTGTAGAACCAACAAAGCATAATTTTTAAGACATTGTATATAAATCATGAATGATTTATTACCTTTAACTTTATAAAATAATCACAAGAAAATCTGTACCACTTAATGTTAAGGTAAGAAGTCTAACACCCATTTTACAGTTAAAGGCATAATAAAACCATTATGTGATGGGTCTTTCATAAAGACATGCATTTTTAATTTTTTGTCAGTGATCTTTTAAATTTCATTTTTTTATATACTGGCTGTAACATCCACAAATGAATTCAAATTACCACAAAATTAAAATCATGGCCATAAGTTGCTCAATAAAATTCTCACTATTTTGCTGAAATTAAACAAACAGTTTCTGTCTTCAAAAGTCTAAAACCTAGTTAATTTTGACTTATGATATTACTATTTATTTTGAAAAAATTTATAAAAAGTTCATAAGTATTTTTAGTCTAAAACAATTGAAGGATCCATGGGACATTTTTAATAATAATATGTCCCCTGAAGGCCTCTGAGTTGAAACAAACATTAACATAGCCCTAATACCAAAAGTAATGTGATGTCAATGCTTTCAAAGAAATTTTATGACAATGTTAGACTATGTATTTATTTAAAACCAGTATTTTTTATATTTTCATTTCTATTATCCTTTTAGGAATTATTTAAAATAATACATAAAACATAAATATTATACATTTAATGGCATAACATGATATTTTCACTTATGTATAAATTGTTCATGAATTAAAGTTAACTTGGGTTACAAATGTACCTTAGTTGGTGGTAGATCAGTTTCCCCTTGTGGGGAAAACTTGTGTTCCACTTCTATCACACATAAATGAATGAATGAATAAAGAAGGCTAAGCAGAACTAGTTCTTTCTGCTTTGTGTTAAAACTTTCAAAATGCTTTTGTTTAACTTTTTAAAATGTATATCATTTCACTTCCATCAATATCATGCTGAGTCTTAAATTGCAATGAAAAACTGTGTATCATTCACTTCTACATTTATATTGATCATTCACTAGTCAAATTTCCTATTTCTCCAGTACAGGAAACCATCAATCAACTCATAATGTATTTGTGTAATCTGAAATCACATAGCGACTTTGGATTCTAAACTGCAGAAAGAAACAGAAGAAAAATATGATTGCAAGTCATATCAAATACGAGCCTTCAACTTCATATCTAGTCTATGTCAAATTCCCTTAGCAATCCTAAACAATCTATCTTTTCACTGTCTTTCTGAAAAATAATGAGATTCATAAGTTGTATCCGCTTTTCCTTGGTCAGATAAGGAATGTCCTCGGGGCAATGCATGAGGAAATCATTGGTGCTTGTTTTTAAACATATATCTTAGAGAACATAAATTGAATTTTACAAGTATTTTATAGAGATGCATTGGTTGCATCTTGACTATGTTAAAATCAAAACATAAATTTTAATATTAACATATCCACAAAAAAAAAACCAAAAATTTTAAATAATTCATACTTTCCAATTATTTAATGAGTCATTTGTACCCTCTAAGGAATATTCTTCTATCAGCAGCATCAGCTTGTCATTTTATTAAATTCTTCACAAATTTTACATTTTCAGTAAAATATTTTATTTATATTCCATGGAAAGAGCTGCAATCAGGTGCATAAGTAGAACTCTTTCTTTTACCAGTAGCAATACAAGTTTACTGAAATTTGGAATGTAAACAGATGTTTTAAACAAACAATTTAACCTTATAAAAAATGTATGGCTTTATTAAATATTCACTGAAGAAATTAAGTGTGATGTGTTGGATATACCTCAAGCATGTTAGGTCCCCAGTGCTGAGACATGACTTTATCCAAGGAGAGGAAACTAGCTGGCAAACTATGTTAGTGGTCACTCTCACAAATGAAATCAGCGTTATTTTTTTAAAAACAAAAAACAAAAATGAAACAAAAAAATTTAGCACAGTGGACCTATAAATCTTTGACACTTGCTCTAGGAGCCCTACTTCTTTCTGCAAGCCATGGCCATTCCTCCTTGGCTAGCAGTATTCACAGGACTCTTGAGAATGAATTTTGTGGCTTCCTTTATAATGAAACAAATATCATAAAACCAAAATTTAGAGTAATATTTGATTTCTCTCTTAATTACACATATAGATTATATACATAATTATGTTTATTACATTTTAATTCCCCTTATTGCTTCATTCAAATATGTAAATTGTTTTCATGAAAATTCTGATAACATTTGTGGGTTAATGGTCCAGTTTTATTACTCAGTTTCCAGAAAATAAAGATGTTTGGCAATTATTTTCATTAAAAGTTAAGAGTACTCAAAGAAATAATGCTTAAGAATCATTAAATCAAATCACACCAGGAAGTTTGAAATTGCTTTTTTTTCTACTAGTTAGAAATAAGGTTTGCATAAGATTCAATCAGAATATATTGTGTTTTGTGATAAATGTGTCTGTTTTTTTTCTATAGATATTGGCTTTATCTGACCTAAAGAATAGAACACCTAGTTTATAAAAATCAAGCAGATGAAGAAAGCCATTATATTATTATAAAAGATGACAATTTTGCTTAATATTTAGTGCTATCTCCAAAGGAGAGTAAACAAGTTCAGTTCTGAGGCAATGATTACAAGGTAAGGCAATGCCTGAAACATGCATTAGAGTTTAACAATAAAGAAATAATATAATCAAATGAACAATAAAGAAGTTAGAAATTAAGATACTGGAAACTGCTTCAGTATAGTAATCCATTTGACAATTGATTGGATACTGAAGACCTTACTCCTTGATGTATATTTCCACTAAAATTTGAAAGGAAATGTTACTTTAAAAAAAATGTGTCACTACATCTAATAATGCATTTGAATGTTTGCCAGGAAGCTAGTTTGTTTGTCTAGTTAATTTTATTCTACTCTTGAAAATGTAGATGGAGTCACATTTAATTTGAAATTGCTTTTATTCACCATATATTAAGTATTTATGGCTGATGGTATATATGCCATTTATTAGGAAAGAAAATGTTACAAAAATAAGTGTCATGGTTTCACAACATTGTTAATTTGATTGACCTACCATATGTTGGATATTAGAGTAAAAAAATAAAGCTTAAATTACATAGTAGTCTCTGCTTACTAAATGAAGTTAAATAGGTTATCCTTTAAATATAAGCTCTTCTACATCATCAATGTCTAGACTTTTTTAACATATAGCAACAAGAGTACATATGGAAGACAGTATGAGGGAGGCAAGAAGGGAGTGAGGGTGAGAGTTATGTTTAGAGGAATTTTAATCCCACAACATGGCTGCTGTGGTAAGGCATCACATCCATAGACCTAAGTCTGTGTGATACAGCTGCAATGAGGACATGCCATGTATTTTGATTCCCTCTGGTTGGAATGCACACATGCCCTTAGTACACACTTTTAATTCCAATCAACTAGGTAAAATTAGTTTGTTGAAGGAAGCAGCCGTGTTTTAAAGTGATATCCAATTGAGGGGCAGATAAAGTGATGAACTAGAGAACAGGAAAGAGGGGGTATTTAAGAGCAGAACAGTGAGTTAAAGTGAGTCAGTTAGAAGTCAATGCAGTGAGTTCAGGGGTAGAGTTGAGTTCATTAAGAAGTTCATACAGTTCAGTGCAGGTCAACAGAGGCAGTTGAAGTCAGAGAATGAGAAGAAAACTAGAATATTAGAACAGATTGCTACAGTTAGTTTGAGGCCAAGCATGGCAATGCAGTCAGAAGCTGTGAGAAGTCAGATTGAATCAGTCAGCATGGAGAGGAGTGTGGGCCAAAATAGCTGAGTTGAAGCAGACTGTCAGAGATCGGAAAGAACTAGAAACAGTGAGTTTGCTAAGCAGTAAGCATCCAAGTTGACAACTACATCAGGCAAATAAAAGTTACTTTTACAGATATGACAAAAAGGAAGACATAAAAGAGAGATGGAGAGAGAGTGGAAGAGAGGTGGGGACAGAAAAAAAAGAGATAGAGACAGAGGAGATGGAAGTACAGATTGTGAATGAAACCAAGAGAAATAACTTTGTTTAAAAGTATATCACATTGTGAACAGTATAAATGCAGTCTTATTTGGCATTAAACTTGTAACCAGCATATATTCACTAATTACAGAATTTATTAAAAACATCTAGGACTGTCACTAAAATCAAGACCATATCATGTAAGAAGATACCAAGGAGGGAGTACTAACCTAGTCTTTGCTGTGAAGAGAATTTTTCCTAAGAAACAGACATTGCAACTGAAAATTCATAACAAAAATAAAAGAAGAAAACTGGATGAAATAATGAGGATAAACTGGCACAGATTGATTTTTATATAGAGTATCTTACATGTGTAAAGTCCCTGGAATAAAAATGGTGTTGCATGTGATGTAAGAGCTAGAGGGATAGCTCACATGAACACAGCATGCGCAGGTACCTCCTTGCATCTACACCATATCCTCTGTGTATATAGTATGGCTTCCAGACCAGTGTTTTTATTGAATGTCTGAGTATGCAATAAATGAGGTTTGGGTTTTTGTGCTCACTCTTGGACATTTTCTTTCTGTTAGTTTATCTTGTGCAATTCTGACGTGCTAGTTTTTGTTTTCTCTAATTATTTATGTTTTATTATTTTGCCTTATAAGATTGTTTGTCAGAAAGGGAGTGGATCCACATGGAAGGAGAGGTAGAAAGAAACTGGGAATAGGTGAGGGAAGGGAATCTGTAATCAGGATACACAATGTGAGAAAAATCTGTTATGTGTACATTTTTAAAATATAGATTTGAATAATCAGTGAATAATTAACAGAATCATGTCAACATTAGATGCAGTTGCAATGATTGTGATGATTGTTTATTCCTATTGCGTGACAGGAGTACAGAAACAAAAACCTAAAGATCTAAGATTGACTCCAGGAGCTCTAGATAGTTCATTGCCCCATAATGACAGTAAGCAGGAAATTTTACCATGGGATACGGTATGATAGTATTCTTTAAAATAGAATAAAATGGGTTATATTAAGTATCTAATTTACCCCATTATTAAAGAACTTTACAAACTCTTCTAGCATTATCATGTACTTTTCAGTGTAATGTCATAGACTACATGTATTGACAGAATTTGTGGTTGTAGTCCACATATTAATAAGTGTTCTAATGCAAAAACATTAGATAGCACAAATTTTAAACCAATTCCTATGTATTTACCTCAATCAATTCCATAGAACAGATGACTCATGTTAAACTGAGCTGAAAAATCCCTATGTTGGTTCAAAATTTAGTTTTGCATATGAACAATATGTGAGGTTATTTGCTAATTGCTGAAAATCCAAACTATATCTTGACAGACTTAAGTTTATTTTCTCAAGAATTTTGACACAGAAACTATATGCTTGCTATTAGTGCCCTTTGCATTTTTATGTTAGGTCCTAAAATTGTATGATAGTAAATATGAATTAGGCTAGATGTTAAGTACAGTTTCTCTTGTAGCTAAAACAAGGTATGAAATCTTCAAGTGACATATTACAGCATAGGAGCACTCATTGTGCTTTACATGATTATTGTTGTTTGTTTGTTTGTTTGTTTGTTGTGTTGAATCACCTAGGTGCATCTTTCAAAGTAAGTTATACAATATGAAAATTTTGTTACTATCTTTCCTTAAAAATAATGCACCTAGATAATTTCTAAAGCTCTATGCATGTCTATGATCCTTGAAAATGCAAAGACTCAACAGTGAATCATTTAAACAAAATTTTGCAGGTATCCTGGGAAGTTTGGTAACAGTATACAAGTGTAAGTAACTGTACTTGGTAGAGAAACCTATATGAATGAGATACATTTGGGCAAAGATACTGAGCATACTAGGCTAACTCTTTTTTAAAGATTTTACATCCTTTTGTTGTAGAGTAGGCTCAGTAGTTCAGTTCCCGCCCCAGGTGAGGCAATACACAAGTTCCAGTAATTCCAGCATCAGGGAAACTTGCGCCCTCTTCTGGCTTCATGAGCACCTGCACATATAGGATACAGTCACAGAAATAGTCATATATGTACAACTACAAGTGAAAATAAAATAATTAAAGCTTATATCCTGAGGGCTTATATGTTTTTAGAAGCCCCACTTAGATACTGCCCATGTATACATACATGTTAAGAATCTGTGACTGAAATCCTGAGCTCAATCATGTTTAGGTTCACTTGTAGAGATTCTGCCATTATACTACTGAAGAAGGAAATAGAATGCTTACTTGAGGTGTTTTCTAATATACATGCATGCATATATGCACACATACGTGTATTATTCACAGTTAATTTTAATGGTTTCTATTGAAATCATTTTTTTTCCACAAAGAAAAAATGGAGGACTTCAAAGAATAACAAAAAATACATATTTGAAAATGGTCAACTGATTTGATATGTAAGAATTTAATGTATATTTAAGTTAATCCATAATACAAAAAATACACAGTATCAGTATGGTAGTATGAATGAGAATGGAACCCAGTTAGTGGAATTGTTAGGAAAGAGTTAGGAGATATAGGCTTGTTAGAGAAAATGTGTTACTGAGGAAGAGCTTTGAACTTTCAAAATCTCACACCAGGGTGAACCTCTTCCCTCTCTCTCCACCCCTGCAACCTCTCTCTTCCTCCATATATATATATATGTGTGTGTGTGTGTGTGTGTGTGTGTGTGTGTGTGTGTGCCTGTACCTTGCTGATCAGATGTGAGTTTTCACCTACTGCTCCAGCATAGTGCATATTTGCCCGCTTACTTGCATGCTGCCCCACCATGATGATCACTGATTAAACATCTGAAACAGTAATCAAAGCCCCAACATAATACTTTCTTTTAAAAGTTGCCTTGGTCATGGTATCTCCTCATAGCAACAGAACAGTAATTAAGACATTTGGCCTATTATAAATAAAAACGTAGCTTTCAATTTCAAATTCAGTATGTACTATGAAAGCTTAGGAAATGATTACATGATTGAGCATAATATTAATTGCTTACTTTGAGTTTATCTAGCAATAAAGCAACCAAATGCAGAATTATTCCTTCTACAAACTAGCAAGTCAGACATTCCTTCTCATTATTTACCCATTTATTCATTTCCCATGACATTTTCGTATTTGGAATACGGTTTGATGTGAGCCATTTTTACACTCATTTTGCAGTCAATTATTTGTATACTCACTAGCATCTAGGGCTACAGAAAAAATAAGACCTAGTGTTAACTTTTAAAAAACCCTATTGACCAGTAGGGTGTGCTTAATGAAGACATATATAAGTAAACAAACAAAATGGCCTTATTGAATGATATTTTGTTTAGCATAAACTCAAAAACAGCTATGGAAATTCAAAAGCATTTAATGAGAATACATTTCTTCCTGTTACCTCCACATTCTAAGCTTTGGACATCACATGAATTTTTATGTAGACATTAGTGGTTTTCACCTGGAGGCAGATGAACAGTAAACATTTGCTTAATGTGGATAAAACTCTATGTACAATTGCAGTGATTTATTGGAACCATATGGACACATAACCTCTATATCAGCATTGCATTCTAGAAATAAGGCTAAGAAAATAAGATGTAAAACATTCCAAGACAGTTTTATTTTGTGATGTGTTTTATCAGAAATTATCCAGGTTTAGCTGAAAATACGATTTATGCATATATATTCAAATTTATGAAAATTTAAATTTCCAAATTACTACACAGACAGAAAAGGCCATATTTCTCATTAGCCTTCCCAGCCTTTGGTTTAATTTGCTTTAGATATTACACTTGTGTTAGTTTGTTATCTTTTTTTCTCAGATTGATTCCACTTTTTACCATGGCCCTCAATTTGATCTCCCTGTTTCTACTCTCAGTGTCCTAGTTCAGAAGCCTTATTACCCCTCACCTGTATTATTGTAATTGCCTGCAAACTTATCTCTCTGCTTGCAGTGTTGGCCTGCAATCTATAAATTGCTCCTTAAATGAATTCGCCTAGAGTTCAACTTGATCACACTGCTCCCAGATAGCATGTCTCTCAAAGCTGACTCTGACTATCAAATTAACAACTCCCCTTTATATGGAAAAGTCTTCAAAGCATTGCTATACAAAGTGTGTCCTGCATAACAAGCAGTCAGCAGCACCTGGGAACCTGTTGGAAATGCAGACTCTTAAACACCAACCCAGATTTCTTATACACTTGAAAGAAGAATTCTACAGAACTGTCATTAATTTGAGAAAGTGTTGGGGACATAAGAGGAGTGTAGTAGTTGTGTATGAAATTATCAAATAAAATAAATGTAAAAAAAACTATCTGTAATTTTTTAAAAAATATTTTCAAGTACGAGTATATAAAAAGGTAGAATAATGAATACCATTTCAACTATAATAAAGTTTTCATATCTAATAGACAACTTTTTAAGAAATGTATAAAATTAGACATCCTGTCTTTATCACATTAAATATATTCTTATTTTAACTCATGATAGCTATGGCAGTATTTAGATTTTCTAATAACCTTTAAGGAAACTAATATGATAGACAATTCCACTCAAAGACCAACATGGAAATATAGTCTTTACATTTATAAAATTAGCAGATTTCCAGAATATGTAACCTACAATAAATCCATTCTATCTCCAGAAAAAAATATTATGAAAATTCCATTGAGGAACAGGTATTTAAAAGAAAAGGATAGTTACATACTGAAAGATGAAACCTAAAGAATTAGTCCTAAGCTAGATTTATGCACAGCCTCACTGATGAACTATGTCATATAGATCTTCTAAATGTACTTGGAATCTCAGGTTTTTGTTGTCGTTTGAGTGTTTATGGATAAATTTAATTCTACCATAGTAACATCTAAAAGAAGGAGAGCTATATGGTCCATACTATTCACAATCATGTATACTCTAACAAGATATTCTAAACTTCACTTTAAAAACTAAGAAAATACATATACTAATAAGCTTTTGTCTAATTTATGTATATATAGTAACATTGTACGTAGCACATGTGTAAAAATATATATTAATTTATACAAGATAATATACATATTATGTTACTTCCATAGATTTTGATTGTATATACCATCTTATTTTAAAAGCATTAAGCAATTTATGCATGATGTATGTCTAAAAATGGAATTATCACTATGCACTATGTGGGGAAATATTAACAATGAAGTCAAGTACTTTATAGCATCAGCAGACAATTTTGTTTCTTCTAATTCTGATTCCAAAATGTCATATTTTCCCTTTTTTATTGGTTATTTTATTTATTTACATTTCAAATGTCCCCTTTCCCAGTCTCCTCTCTGCAAATCCTCCATCCCATCTCCCTTCCCTTTGCCTCAAAGAGGGTGCTCCTCCACTACCACCCACTCACCCACTCCAGAAGTCTCCATAGGATTCAGGGCCTCCCCTCCCATGGATGCCAGATAAGACAATCCTCTGCTACATATCTGGAGCCATAGATCCCTCCATGTATACTCTATTCTTGCTGGTTTAGTTTCTGGGAGCTCTGGGGGACCCAGTTAATTGATATTGTTGTTTTGTCCTATGAGGTTGAAATCCCCTTCAGCTCCTTCAATCCTTCCCCTAATCCCTCCATTAGTGTCCCAGGTTTCAGTCGAATAGTGAATTGTGATTATAGCAAAATTGCATCATTTCTCAGCTTAGCTTACCCTCCCTCTGAACTCTCCCATATTCTCCTCCTTGCTCTCTTTCATATTTATTGCCTCTTTCCCATATGTGTGTTTATTATACATATAATTATTTATGTATGTTATATTACATTATATTATATACATTGCCAGCAGATGTTCTTCCTATGGGGTTGCAATCCCTCTCTGCTCCTCCAGTCCTTCCTCCAGTTCCCCCACCAGTGTCCCTGAGCTCAGTCTGATGGTTTTCTCCAAACATCCACATCTGCATTGGTCAAATGACAACAATGAGCTTACTTGTGGGATAATATGATATAAGCATGTATCCAATCCTGGAAGATTGCACATACTGAAAGCTTTAAATGAAGGGCGAAAATGCAAGAAACAAGAGTGCCTCATTGAAAGATTTTCAGCTCCACACATTTTCATCTGTTTTTATAGAGGGTCACTTGATGCCCATGAACTAGGAAATGATTGTAGGCAAGTTATTTAATCTTAGTAGTCTTATTTCCAATTAGTTAAAGGTAATAAATAATTAATTATTTATTAATAGTAAATATAATTTCATAATTAAAATATTTTTGTTGTCAATTTTCATTTCTATTGATCAACAAAAGTTCAAATTTTATTGATACTTAAATTATCAGAATGCATACTAGATCATTAACATACTGTGTAAACTATGCACAACAATCTATTATCTTTGTTTTAAAAGTCTGGCTGAATTATTTACAACTACATAGCAGCTGGCCACTGACTAGTGGGCATTTCTTATGTTATGAGAGGGAAAATGGACAATACAAATTACTATTAATTTTTCATAGATTTTTGATGAATTAATATCAATTTGTATAATGTGAAATAAAAAAATTGAGAAAAATTTGAATAAGCAGTTACCTACAAACTCTTCTGTTTGAAATGTCTAGGAATGTCTAAACAATCAGTGACTGGGAAATTAATACCCAGCCCACCTCACAGGAAATCTGGCCACTGTTGACTTAACTGCAAACTATTTGGGAGGGAAAGTACAAAGAAATATCACACAAACTAGACCTCAGCTAACCGTGTCTAGCTAAACAGAGGCTATTTCTAATGATACCTTTCACTTCTCCCAAGTATAAAGAGCTTGCAAGACATGGTTCCAAGTCTTTTAATTGTTCCACAGTATTTCTTTCTTTTCTTCAGTTTACATGTTTATCTTATGATTGAATTTTTGGGTAAGTGACTGAATTATTTTGTAAGGGTTCAATTGAATGATGAGCCGTATAACCTTCTAATATCTCTGTAACACTATTGGAATCAAGTACAAATGTAATATGCTCAGCCTGTGACAGAGAGTTCCATAAGCTAAATGGCTTAATTTGTTAAAGGTAGTCAATATAAGTAATTTACTTTACAATAAGTAATGATAATGACACAAGTGGACAAGTTTATTTTCAAATTCAAAAGGCAGTCAATAGCTGGATATTGAGTACCAAAACTATCATGCACATCCACAGAAATTTCAGTTTTCTAAACTTATTTTTAGTTTCAAAATGAAAATCACTAAAATGCTTTATGAGACACAAGAATCCATTTATTTAAATCATAATTTAATCTCTAGTGCCCTGTATATATGTATCATTTAATCAATTATAACATTTGAATAAAGAAGATTATTTGAAGAAGTTAGGAAGGAAAAGTTACAAGTTACAATTATTGCAGAGAGAATAAGTCTTTTTCAAAGATGACCAGGTGCTAAACTCCCAAAGCTATTAAAATTAAAAAGCAGACACTAAAAGTAACAGATGAAATGAAGATAGTTAGCTATCTTCATTGTGATATGGAAATGAGCTTGGTTGTCCTCATGTGCATAATATAATTACAAAGTTTTAAGTTCTTAGATCAATAATGATAAAGAATTCTGGAAAATAAGGGCTTTTTTTTTGTGATGTTCTAACTACATTAGTTACAAATTTTCACTATTCCAAATGATCTCTAGTGGAATCTAGCAAACAAATAGATGATGTGACCATTATTAATACAGCATTTCACACTCTATTAAATTAAAAAATGCCTACACTGGTAAATTAGGTGAGCCATTGAATACCTACTGGCATGGACCTTTTATCAATTGACTTGTACAGGCCACTATAATACATATGTGTATAATTAATATACATATATACAATCAATGTATTATATACATATTAGTATCACTGAACAAATACAGCTGATGCAGTGGTAAAACAAACTTTCTTCTTAGCATTGCTGAATTAAAGTAGATATTTCCTACATATTTAACTATGGCAATTGTTATCATAGAACTTTCTGGAGAATGTACAAAATATTTTATCATAAAGTAAGTACAAGATGTTTGTAACTTTTGATGTAAGTAGAGTCATTATTCTGTTTCTAAGTATAGCAGTCATAAAAAATATTACAGAGATGAATGACTAGCAATATAGGAAAGATAAGAAATAAAATAGCTGTATACATCAGAATATATATATATATATATACTAAATATATATATATGTTTATAAAAGAATCATTGGGTGCCTGAAATTATAGCTTGCTCTTTTCATGCAGAAGTTAGCACTGTACCTATCAGAATAAATACAATACTAAGCATTTCAAAAAGTCATTAGTTTGAAATAAAGTATACTTCTAGTTATCCATTGTGCCTCAGGTTTCGGGAAATGTTGATAACTCCAAGGAATTTAGCTTACTTCACTGACAAGGGAAATAGGATTGATGCAAATGTGTGCTATTTTTTCTTGCTGAATGGAGAAGACATCCTGCTGGCAGTAAACGTTTTTCAAAGACATTAAGAATATTTTTCAAAATGAAAAAAATCCATCATTAAATCTTTAAATTAATAACTTTATTCAGAAAATTGATTTTTAAATTCTACATCAAGAATAGTATCTTTGATTAACTCTAACTGGGTGAGAGTCATTCACACCTTTAATCTCAGCATTCAAGAGACAGAGGAAGGTAGATCTCTGAGTTTGAGGCCAGTCTGATCTACAGAGTGAGTTCCAGGACAGCCATGGCTACACAGAGAAACTCTGTCTCAGAAAACCAAAATCAACAACAAAATCCTTGTTTCTCTCCAGAGATTTTAAGATATTTGCTGTGCTTTCACATAGGATGATGTGTGAACCATACCTTAACAACACTACAACAGTGGAATTTTGCCACCTTCTAGTGACTGACCATCAATAAATCTTGGTTTTATTTTTACGAGACTATGAGAATGTTAACCCATGATTTGAAAAATTCTAAATTCTTCCACCAATAAATATAAACAGTCCATAAACCAAAATAATTTTGCAAACAGGAAGGTCTTTATTTTATATAGGAGTCATGCATCCATGATCGTGCATGTTTGTATCTGTGAATTTGTGAACACCTTCACAGCATACACATATGCGTATTTTGTATACGTGCATCTTTAACATATACAGATGTTTGCACTTGTATTTATTCATATATCCCACTTTCTCTGTCATATTTTCCTATGAAGAGAATTTGAAAGCCTGAAGGGCATTATGGCAAAATGTTATATAGTATCCTCTGAGAATTCACAGAAAAATACCTCATTTTCTTTGTAATTTATCTTCATTGAAACTAAAAATAGTACTGCATTGACCCTGAAAAATTTAACAGAGTTTTACTTCAGAGTCAATGACTACATACTATTAGAGATTTCTGCCAAATCTATCAGTAACATTTAATATCAACTTGCATGTTTGTAAGATTAATAAAAGTACTAATTGACTTTTTGGAAAAATATCTTCATATGTGGTAGAATATTATGAAATGCTTTTGAATGAGCCTATGATATGCACGCTTATGATTCTGAAATAATAGCACAGTTTATGATTGATGAATCCACAGGACTCTAAGAATTTCACAGAATGCAGAAGAGAATGAAACTGTGGCAATAAAGCATAATAATGATAAATTTGTCAAGACATTTTTCTCCTTTGTGGTAGACAGTGTACAACATTATTCTTATAAATGGCAATTTCATCATAGTTCTGGCCACTGTGGTAATATTCCCTCCACAATAATGACAACATACAACACACACACACACACACACTCACAGACAAACATACACACACCTTAACCTGAATTATTTAAATAAAGGACACCAATAATCCTAAACTAATTGTTTCTTCATGAATGCTGATACAGTTTTTTAAAAGGGTGAATAATTATTGTTCGTACAGGTTTATTTCCTTTATGTTTATAGATATTTGATTCAGACTCACTGTGAGCTACAGAAAAAGTAGAGCATTCCGCATTATAATTCACAAGAGATTTCAGTGGCTGATCCTGATATGGAAACTGGCTATAATCCATAGCACCAATTTTGTTATTTCACAGAATTCTTGGGCTGTGGACTGATACAGAAGTAAATGAAAGAGACAGAACAATCGTTTCCAACATATTCTCATTCTTTGTTTTCCACACTCTAGCAGCCTTGCTTATATGTAAGAAGTGCTGTAACTTCAGCTTGAATAAGCATAATGAAGAATTGTGCCAGAATTTCTTGATAGTGCTACTATTCATGGATTATGATCCATGTTATAGAAAACCATACGAATTAGAAGTAGAAATATGAGTTTATTTTATGACTAAGACCTCAAGCCGAACTGAGAATGATAGACTTGATTTATTTATTTATTTTTCTTTTCTGGGTTGTATTATTATTGTACAACATTTTTTAAAACTTTTAATTTGTCATTTTGCACCACTGCTTTTGCATTGCAAATTTGGCAGAAGAAAAATAAAATTACAAGCTATGAGTATTTTCTTACTAAAAGTAGACAGGACAAAATTCAGATTTTATTCTTCCTCTTGTAATTAGTGGACCAGAAATCTCTGATAATGATTGATCAACTCTATTGCATCCTTGTAACCTAGACCAAGCATGCTAATATATTCTTCAATGAATAAATTAATAAGGAAAGCAAAAATGTCTCTAGGCAATATTTTCTGTTAATATTATTCAACAAATATTGATTCATAATGATGGTATTTAGTGTAAAAGCATGGAAAAAAACAAACAAAATTATCTCCTTTATGAAATTTAGATTCTTATTGGAAAAATGTATGAGAAGGTAAATCAGAAATTAAACAGAAAGTGATGATGACGACAACCAAGGCTAAAAGGAGAGCAGCAATACAGGAATGAAATTGTGTTGGCAGTTGTTCAGTAATGTCTTCCTTTTTGAATAATTTGTTTGAAAAGCCAGCACATGTTAAAGTATAACAGAGTAATATTTTGAAGAGCTATTCATCAGTGGGGATATCAAGTAGAAGAATGACAGTAGGTGAGATCTAGTCACATCAGGATTTTAAGGTGTTACATAGTCATTTTTTTATTTCGGGATGAGGGTTGTAAAGGGGTGGTAACTCCTTTTTTTATTATTATTGTAAGATTATATGTCTTAAGCTGCTTCTGAGAAAATAAGTGTTTATGCACAAATCACTGTTTTAATGGAATCATTCCAGCAGTTGTGTTGAGAATGAACTTATACAATGCAAGGTAGAAGGTAGGGATAAATAATCGAAGTCAAATATGATAGTGGGTTGGGTCATGATACTAGCACTGAAGAATGTGTTTAGTCAGGTTTTGGTTTAACATAGCATAGACAATGGTACTTTATGACAGCTCTTGTGATTTATGAGTGCAAGACAATCATTAACAATTTAAATCTTTTTCTGCTAAACAGAGCAGTCATAACAATAACGAAATCTATCAGGAACAATGAATTGTAGCTGCAGAGGTTTCAACGTATGGAAGGTTAGGTTGAAATATGGGATGTGGAACAGTTAGAGGAATACATTCTGATATAATAATAATAATAATAATAATAATATCAATAGAAAGGAAAACAGACAGTTGGACACACAAATATCGTGCTTAGAAGAATTTTATGGGTTTGAGATTTATATATAAGAGGGATTAGGATTAAACAAAAAATTAAACTCAGGAAACAGGATGGGATCTCAAAGGAAGTGAGTAGAAGGAAAGATATGTGCTCTTTCTACTGATCCACTCCAAAGTTTGAGAATGGACAGAGACAGGGTAAACTGTAATTCCTTTTTTTTTTAGTTTGTTCGTTTTTAAGATATCATTCTGTTTGTCTGAAAGTATCTTTTTCCTGGGCAGGGAGCAGATGGCTCAATGTCTAACGCACCATGCACACAAACATGAAGTCAAGAGATGTTTGAATCTGTGACACACATGTAAATTCAGGGTTGAGTGTTGCCATCCCCATGTAATTTTAATGCCGCAGAAGGAAAAGACAGGTATTCTCTAGAGCAAACTGTGTAAGTGGAGTAGCCATATGCATGCTCTTAGAGTGCAGTTAAGAGGTTTTGCCTGAATGGAGTAGAAAAAATATATGGGAAGAATTCTCAGGCCTCTATATGCTCAAGCACACATACACACCTGCACACAGTCACACACTCTCTAATAAGAATATGTGTAAACACATATATACTACACACATAATACACATCGACATGATAAGAAAAAATTTCTTATTTAATATTGATTTTTGTATGCAACTAAAATTATAGAGAGTCTGATAACATAATTTTGTACTAGTTTTCTCTTTATATATAATAAGTATTCCCAATTGTTAAACATTTTTCCAACTCAAAAGACACTAATTATCTTATTAGAAAAATTTGAATTATTGTTCATTATCTTTATTGATTTTGACAAACATTAATAAATACAATAGTTTGATTAGCTCATTTTGGAAAGCAAAACTATCTGGATTGGTTTATTATTATTTTTTATTTATTATTATAATTTCAAAACATTTATTGTGTTTTTCAAAGTCATATATTCAAATGTCTAATTTAATACCATTTTATCAATATTCAAAAAATGAATTTTGCTTGATCCTTTATCAGTTTCAATTAACTGATATTGTGACCTAAAACATTTATATATAGAAAAGGCAATTATCTAATTTTTTAATATTTTTATTTTTCTATCTTTAAGGGCATCTGTAGGTATATATTTTTACTTACGTTAAGTATATTTTATTTTTTACAGTGTATTTAATATGTAGCCCCTATTGCCATAGCCTTCATTATCCCTCTGTATCTTGCTCCAGCAGAAAGCTGTTTCCCATCTCTGGGTCCCTCTTACAACCACATCATACAGCCACTGACTGAAGAATCTTGTCAGTTAAAAAGTCCCAGGAAATGAGTATCAAATACCTTAACAGGGATTCAACACTTGACCACAGGTGGAATTATTTTACATATTCCATGATGTTTATATCTAATATTTGCAAGTACAAATTATCTATTCCACAATTTTACCTATATGCCACTCTTTTCTTCCTAAGTCTGAAAGTAGAATTACATATTCATAAACACTGCTTGTACACATCTATTAAATACCAAGAAAATGTGTTCCAGATTTAACTTTTTCAGTAATCACATATGATTGTGCCGTTAATTACTTGTATCTTTTAACATTTGGTTTTGATAGTTCATAAATTTTAGAGCATAATGAAAGTCATTGTCAAAGAAATTTCAAAACAAATGATCTCCATTTGTCTTATATAGCACTATGTTTTACAAAGTGAGCACTACACTTGTGGGTCTAAATGTAGAAAGAGAATGTATACACATCTTCAAGTAAAAAAGTATAATTTGCAGAGTCACAGCATTTGTTTTTGTTCCCTGATTTAAAATATATTATTTCATCTTTTAAGATGTTTCACTTACAGAAAATTTGCAAATTATCCTTGTGTCCCTATTACTTAACTTCCAGTACTATTAATGTTTTAAAGCATAATCTTTAAAAAAAAACAAACTGGTGTATGTGTGTGTGTGTGTGTGTGTGTGTGTGTGTGTGTGTGTGTATGTGTGTGTGTGTGTGTGTGTGTGTGTGTGTGTGTGTGTTTGAGTGATCTTCATGTGCAAGTGCAGGTTTGCATTCTCAATGAGCACATATGCAAAGGCTAAAGGAGGATGTCTAGTGTCCTACACAAACACTTTCTATATTATACTCTTGTGACAGGGTCTCTTGCTGAATTTGAAGTTTCACCAGTTTTTAGGTGAGGTGAGCATAACCTGGAGATTATCCCATTGCTGATTTCTGCAGCACTGGGGTTACAGTCCCAAGTACCTATGGCTTTTTATATGGGTATTGTGCACTCAAATTCAGATTTCCATATTTACTTGGCAAATGGTTTTACATTTGACCTATCTATGCAGTCCTTACTTGCATTTTATATAAGTATAAAGTCTTTATATAACCAAAACATTAACATTAGTTCAATATAATGAGCAGATGGTTCTACAGACCTCATTTATAGTTTATGGGGTTTTATAGTATTTTTTTTTAAATTTTTTGGGTTAAATGATCCATATTTTTTTTATTTTTAAAACATTTTTTAAAGGTTTAAAAAACTTGCAAATTTCTTTGTTTTTCCCAAATAAATTTTTTCAGATAAAAGTAGTTTTTGTGGGGGTTTTGGTTTGTCTAGATGAATCAATTTTAGATTTTGTGATAACAATAATTCACAAGCTAGGTATATCTTGTAAATCCACCAAAAAGCATTATGTACAAAGGGTTTTATTTTTTACCCTTGAAGTAAAATTTAAAAGAAACAATGGGTAATTTTGGGCAATTGCCTTTTTGACTTCTGTATATAAAAACCAAGTAATTTTTTTTAAAAACCTCTCAAAGTTTTACAGGTTTCTTTTAAAAAAAAAATGTTTTATAAGTTTTAGTTTTTATTGAAAGAATGTAAATAAAAAAAAATTCCATTGCATTTTAAATAAAAAATAGAAAAAAATTTTTCCCCTTTATGTAGTCTTCATTTTGGGGGTTTTAAAAAAATTTAAAAATTTTTTAATTTTTGGAAAAACTAAAAATTTTTTTTTTTAAAATTTATATGATAATTTTTCAAAACAAATTTTTTTAAAATTTAAAAAGAAATTATCCCCCGAAAAAATAGAAATTTTTTTTTAAAAAATATTTTAAAAAAATTTTACGGGTAAAAACAAAAAAAATTTTTTTTAACATATTTTTTAATTTTAATTTTCACACATAAAGTAATTTTTTTTAAAAATCAAAAGACTAAATGAACTAATGTTGTTTAGATGAATTCATGATTCTATTGAATTCCTCATTTGATTCAAATAATTTTAGAAAGCACCTTTTAAGAGATGGTCTTAGCTGTGTTGCTAGAAAGAGGTAATAAAGTTGAAATTAAGAATAAAATGTGCCTATTCCTCATATAGTAAGCAAAGGCTGCATAATAACAAATACAATGAGCTTTCATAATCACACTATAAAGAGAAATAGGCTTGAAGCAAATTTGTGTTTAAGAAAAAACATTTAGGCCACAGGTGTACACTATGATAAGACAAGGCCATGTAACAACTGCTGCTTTGAACTTGTAATAAGCAAATTAGAATTAAGCACTGCTTTGAACTTAATATCAACATCCTTTTCTAACTCCAATTTTATGTAATATTTTATCTAGGAGATAATTTTCTTAATAGCCTTTTGTCTAAGAAAGTATAAAAAGACCAGAGAAAAGAAATAATGCTTTTGATTGGATGGTTTGGTTTGTTTAATTCTCCCCCACCCAATCATCCATCCATCCATCCATCCATCCATCTATCCATTTGTATATGTCTGTTTTTCTATGTGTATAGGTATATGTGTATGTATATAAGTATATAAGCATGCATGAACTTATGTAGTGTATGAGACAGGTGGTTACTCCCAACAAAAATGTACATATGTTAATGCATAAATGATGATGTGAATGAAAATATAAATATATGTATGAATGTATATGTGAGCATATTTGCCTATATAAAGCATCTTAATTCTTTTCCTTTCCTTCCTGACTGATTCAAAACCAGTTAAGCAGCATGGCGAGTGTCAGGCTCCTTCTGGCTGCCTGGCCAGAGAAGGGAGCAATTGTAATTAATTTTTAGTTCTTTTCCCACATCTACGTAGAAGGTATCCATCTCCTAATACAGTCATTTTGAACCACATTGTGATGGTTTGTATATGCTCAGCCCAGAGAGTGACACTGTTTGTAGGTGTGGCCTTCTTGGAATAGGTAAGCCAACAAAAGACAAATGTCTCAGGAACAAGGACATATTTAATCACTTCTAGTGGGAATACGATCTGGTACAGACACAAAGAAAGTCAAGAATCTAAGAATTGGTCTACCTCAAGATACAGGCATACCATTCTTTGAGGATATACTAAAGAGATATGTGATCATTCATATTTATTGTTTCTCTATTCATCATAATCAGGAAATGGAAACAGTCTAGATATCCATCAAGTGATGAGTGTATAGTTAAAATATGTTAGATTTACAAAATGGAATACTATCTAGCTGCTAAGAAAAATAATACTTTCAAGTAAATGTATTGACCTGAAAACAGTCATTGAGAATATGGTAATTGTTATCGTGACAAATATTTCATATTCTCTTTTGTATATGGATGATATCTTTAGATAGGTGTGATTCATTTGGAATACCCATAGTGATTAGAAATCTATTAAGTCTGATGGACATTTTAAAACATGATGTTAAGTTCATATTGGCTCTGGAAAGATGGCTCAGCTATTAAGAGCACTTGCTATTCTTTCACAGGATGAGCTCAGACCCTATAACCCAAATATAGTTGGTCATAACAATCTGTAATTCCAACTCCAGAGGGTATAATTCAATTTTCTTGCCTCTGAGGGCACTGCATTCATGTGGAACATAATTATACATATAATTAAAAATAAGTATTTTTGAAAAAAATGTTAACTAATTTATACTATTTTATTACTCCCCATATTTCTTTCAATAGCATTTTATCAATTGATTTTACCATTACGAATCATGTTTGTTAGTTTTACTGGGATTGCTTTGCAAATAGGCTTTGACTGCTTCTGCAAGAAAATGTCTTATGTGCTTGGCATGTGATAGTATTCACAGTCAATATTGCAAGAAAATAGCATGGAGATATTTATAATTTTAATATATTATTAAATTATTTCTTCATTATAATAATTCTCCTTTACAAAGTCATACAAAAAATTCATAATTGTGTTTTTTTTGAAAGTTCTTTCTCAGTGTAGCTTATATATTGTGATTGTCAGTGCCTGTCTGTCTTTGTACACTTTTGGCAAAATGAGTATAAACACCACCTAAAAGTTTCTTAATTGAACCAACTGGATTTTTAAAGTGCATAGTAAAAAGCAATAATGAAGGATCAACTGAGAGTTGATCATTTTTATTTTCCTTTAAAATTATTTTATCTTCATTATGTTCTTATCACTTCTCTTATTATCATTTATTAGGTATGTACTGAATGTTTATGTCACATTAAAATTCATACATATTCTTTAGTGGTTTGTTTTATCGAAAAGACTAAAGTCAACAAGACTTCAAAGTTATTTTATACAGTGGTTGTTAACATTAAACAAAATATTATGGTAATGTATTCTGTATACCAATTTTATAGTGGCACATTCAATTTCAAAGGGCAAGTGACTTATGAAAGGTTACAAATTACATCAACATGATAATGTTGATTATACACATTAACGCTTAGCTTTGGCAAGCCAAAATGATTGCTTTTGCTAACCATCTATGTGCTATTTATTAAGCTACAGGAATTAAATTACCTTTTCAAACAGCATAAGAATTTGGAAACATTAACAAATAGAATAAATCTTAAACATTTGTGTCTGACACTTAAATTTAAAACATTCTCACTTCTTGTGGTATGGGGGGAGTGTCTTTTGTTTATATGCCAAAGAGTGGTATATCTTAGTTTCCAGGTAGAACTATTTCCAGTTTTCTGAGGAACAGCTAGATTGATTTTCAGAGTGGTTGTACAACTTTGCAATCCCACCAGCAATGGAGAATTGCAGCTTTATTTGTAAAAGCCAGACCCTGGAAACAATTCAGATGTCTCGTAACCTAAGAATGTATACAGAAAATGTAGTTCGTTTTTATAATGGACAACATTTCAGCTATTAAAAATGAGGACATCATGAATTTTTCAGGCAAATGGATGGAAGTAGAAAATATCATCCTAAGTGAGGTAATTCAAACCCCAAAGTACATGTATGGTATGTACTCACTGATAAGTGGATATTAGCCAAAAAGTACAGAATACCTAGGATACAACCTATAGACTGTAAGAAGTGTTGTGTTACAACTAGAAATGCCCAAGTGAGGAGGCTTCAATCCCACTTAGAAGAAGGAAGGAAATAATCATGGGAGGCAAAAGGAGGAAGTACCTGGGTGGGAGAGAGGAGGGGCAGTGGAAAAGGGGAACAGTATCAGATATGGGGCTTAGAGGATATGAGAGAAGCCCAGAGGACCAAGAGAATGGATGGAAATAAGCAGCCTCAGGGAACTGAAGGAGGAAGATCCTCTAGAAAAAAACCCAGGAGGTGAGACACTCTTAGGACTCATTGGGGGTGACCTTATCCAAAATGCCTAAATTTGAGGAAAGGGAACACCAAGAGTCTACCTCCAGTGGATAGACAGGGCCTCGAGTGGAGGGACAGGGTTACTAATCCACAATCAAATTCCTGACCCGGATTTGTTCATGTCTAAAGAACTGCAGGGACAAAAATGGAGAAGAGACTCAAGGAAAAGTGGTCCAATGACTGCTCCATCTTAAGATCCATCTCATGGGGGGACACCAAGGGCTGACACTATCACTGATGTCATGATGTGCTAACAGACAGGAGACTAGTATGTCTGTTCTCTGATAGCCCTTATCATCATTTGACTGAGACAGAAGGAGACACTTATACCCAACCATTGACCTGAATTCGGGTACCTCTATGGTTAAATTAGGGGAAGGATTGAAGAAGCTGAAAAAGAGAGAGACCCCAAAGGAAGACCAGCAGTCTCAACTAAACCAGACCTCAGGGAGCTCATGAAGACTAAGCCACCAGCCAGGAGCATACACAGACCAGTTCGAGAGCCCTGGCACAAATAGAGCAAAGGTCTGCCTGATCTGGCCTCAGTGAGAGAAGATGATTAATCCACTAAAGAGTTGTTGCCCCAGGAAAGGGGCTTGGAGGCAGAGAGAAGCATCCTCTCAGAGGCAAGGAGGAAAAGGAATGGGATGAGGAACTGTTGGAGAGGCTGAGGGGCTTGGGCAATAGCTGGAATGTAAATAAATAAAATAATTTAAAAAACATTTTCACTTCTTAATGTAAATTTTAATTCATACAGGTAAACATCTACTCCAGAGAAGCTAACTAAAGAAAAGAAAATGTATGTGATACTTGGAACAATAACAGTGAGGTCATTTCAGTTATTGTGTCACCTAACAAACATGGCACAGAATAAGCAGTGGGGTCTCTAGGAAGCAATTCAATAAATTTTTCCTACTCTCTTTGAAGTAATTTCCAATGTTTGCAATTAACCTGAAATAACCAAGCCTTTTGTGTCTCCTATGAGCAACATGGATAAAACATGTCTAAATTTTAATATGTGTGGAAAGAATGTAGGGAAATGTATCACACTTGATACAAGTTTACAGTATTCCCATTGTTATAGTGTGTGCTTGTATGTATCTATGAAGTGTGTACTCATCATTGACAGTCTCAATAAATTAGTTCTAGTTATCTTCCAAAATCCATGATTATTTTATTAAATAAAATGGTGTGGTGTTTAATGATGGTCAACATATATACTCCCTTAAACTTTTAAGTGATATCCACACAGTTCATACTATGCAATGAAAGGCAATTGATAGGCAATTAATATTTATACAATACTATTTAGGAAATACAGACAAGAATACTCTGGTGTATGTTCAAAACAGTCAAAATCATCTTTTCTAATATTGTCAATGTGTGTTTAATTTAATACAGAGATTTGGAACCCAAAGACTTAATCAGATTATTTAAATATAAACAATAAAACTAAAGGAATTTTTGTCTTTATATATCCTAGTGGCTGAGATAACAGTAAACAGTAATTATCAGTCTTTAACAGACTAATGTATTTGCTAAGTGTGTACAACTGACAAAGTGAATGCATCACTGCCTTTAGGTCCAATGCAATACTTGCTTTTTAGCATTGGACTAAATAGGTTTCTGCTCCTATAACATCAGACAAACTTTTAGGGCTGGATCTGAAGCTAGAAACATTATTCAAATGTGAGCTGTGTACTCTTAAGCTCATACTTCTGTACTCCCTGTGCTTTCCTTCTCCTCACAATGGTATTTCTCCTATACCTCTGAACATGATTGTGTGATATTATATAACTGCCATTTCTTTAACTATTATTCACACATTAACCTTACTGAGAGATCAAGGAAATTCCAGAAAGCCTTCTTTTAATGGTTTCAATCAGCAGGCAGAGGAACTTGGTTCATAAATGTTTTGTGATCATAATGTAAGCATTCTGATATACTTATCTAGATGTCAAAAAAAAAAAAAAACTCAGATGCTTAACCACTAAGCCATATGATTACTCAATAATAGTACATAGTTGATTTAACTATGTATATTTATGTGAATTACTGTTACTCAAACCCCATTACAGAGTAAATAGAATTTTCTGCTAATGTCTTCCTTTCCTCCATGCAAAATTTACAAATTAATAGGTGTGTATCACCTGGAAACCAAGTGTTTTAGCTGTAAAAGAAAGTTAAAACTCTTGGCTTTAATATTCTAATTCAGTTGTTTATTGCTTTCTGTGAAGGTATTTACATCATTTATCTAAAATTTTATTATACCCAGGATTCAACTCACAGACCACATAAAGCTCATGAAGAATGTAGACAAACTGGGCGGGGGGTGGGGGGAGGCTTCAGTCTTTCTTAGAAGGAGTAACAAAATACTCAAGGGAGCAAATATGGATACAAAGTAGAGGACAGAAACTGAAGGAGGGGTTGTCTGCAGACCATTCCACCTGGGTATCCATCCCATGTGCAGTCACCAAAGGTAGACCCTGATGTGGATGTCAGGAAGTACATGCTGACAGGAGCCTGATATAGCTGTCTCCTTAGAGGTCTGCAAGAGTCTGACATATTTAGAGGCAGATGCTCACAGCTAACCATTAAACTAATCATGGGGTTCCCAATAGAGGAGTTAGAATGAAGACTGAAGGAGTTGAAAGGATTCGCGACCCCATGAGGAGAACAACAATACCAACCAACCAGAACCCCCAGAGTCTAAACCACCAGCCTGGGAGCGCTTAGGGAGGGACCCATGGCTCCAGCTATATATGCAAGGGTGTTATAGGTGGGAGAAGAGAGCTTTGGTCCCATGAAGGCTGGACATCCTGTGGGGGGGAATTCGAGGGTGGGGAGGTGAGGTGCAGGGGTGGGGGGTAGGTGGGGGTTCACCCTCATAGAAGCAGGAGGAGGGGGATGGGATAAGGAGTTCCTGGGAGGGAGGGGGGAAGTGGGGTAAGGGGAGAACATCTGAAATGTAAATAAAATATCCAATAAAAAATTTTTATTACTAGAATATGCTGATATGCTGGTAGGTCTAGTATAGTCTGTTTTTAAGAAACAAGTAATGAATTACTTTAATAAAAAGAAAATTTAGAGAAGAAATTTGTAGTAACTTAAAAATAGCTTGAACCTGGATCAATGCTTTTGTAATGATTTACAGAAAATTTAGAAGGCAGAGAGGATGCTAAACTCTATCTCAATCATATAGACAGTAAAAGTCAGATTTCTGAAAACTGTATAGAATGAATATCAGATTCAGGAATACAGGAATAAGGAAAGACAAATAAGATTTTCAATGATGTGAAAAGCCAGACAGTCATGGAATTTGTTTATTACAACATAGATAAAAATATTATGTATCTAATGAAAATATGGAATTAGTTATGGAAAATATGGAAATATGTTAGTCCTTTTATTGTGATAATAATGCTATATTTATGTCTGAATGAGAAGAATTCCATCTGTGATTCATTTTGAAATAATACAAGGGTAGGAAGATTATGGTCCAAGATAGGAAATAATATGGTCCTTATTAGAATTAAAATTATTGTAATTAAAAGTGTATATTGAACATAAATATTCTTTTGTAAAATGTTTAATGTAAAGCATGACAGATATAGCTAAAATCTAGAGTACTGACAACAACAAATGTAAGCAGTGAGGGTGGAGACCAACAAATGCTGGCATTTATGTTGGTAATAGAACAGTAGAGCTATGTTACTATGGAAGAGAATTAGGTAAGGATTTTTAAAAATTTATACAAAAGTAGTCATACTCTTCCCATATGACCCAGAAAACACATTCATACATATTTACTCAATGGATTGAACACTTTTGTTCATACAAATTCCTACACACAAATATTTATATCATTTTCATTAATTCTTGCCAAAAGTAGAAAAAGTAAAGCAGAATCTGTCCTTTAATTAGTAGCTGTTTTACTACAAATAATAAGGGAAACATTATTAATGAGAAAATGAGTTGGGATATCAAATCAGGAGAAAAAAGGAAAACTTTAAATACAAATTAATTAAATCAAAATAGTCTTGAAAAGCTATACACTATATGATTCCAACAATACAACATTTTGGAAGAAGAAAAACTGTAAAAATTCTGATATCAGAGTTGATGAAATTTGAGTGTAGTATTGGTCTACAAGTGTAACACAGTAGTTCTTTACAGAAGTAAAATCATTCTGATGTGAGAAACATGATGTAAATCTTCCAGAAGCAAACCATAAATTTTGGTGTTCAGTTTATAATAATATATCAATGGTAGCTCAACAATTGGAGAAACGTGGAATGGAAGGAGAAAAACCATGAAAGAATTCCACAGTTTGTGAGCAATTTTCCTGTAAAAGCATAAAAATGTTCTAAAGATTAAAATTTTTTACTGTAAAAATAAATGTTTAAAATCAAGAAAAATTAAAAGGACTGAAGCTACTAAAATACAATAAGAATATTTTACTACCCTGGCAAAGAGCTTCACATATGAGTGAGAAGTAAGAGATTTTCTTAAATGGCTTCTTGTGTTCTCTGAGCCAGTGACCTGGAATATTTCTCTTCATAGAAGTTGAAGATGCTGTTGACAGAGTTCCAATGTTCATAGAATAACTTGCTAAAGAAAAATACCTTTGGAATCAAGTCTACAATGTAATTGTCTGAAAAATAATCTGAATTCAATGATTCAAGGGGCTTTGGTAGTCAGGGGAAGGTAGACCTTTCTATTCACATAAGAGAGTTCTACTTCCAAGATGCCAGATAATAGGAACATGACTCATCTTAAAATGTCAACTAAGACTTTTGGAAGCATCACGATTGGAAAGAACAGGTGATTTCATAATTGGTAGAAAAAATATACTTATTCAAAATTGTTTCTCAAATATATCCTAATTATAGGACCAGTAATTAGAACTTTATTTTATTATAGTGTATTCAACCAAATGAAGTAGAATTTACTTTTGAAACATTCCAAAAAATCTAAAAATGGAAAATGCATTCAAATATAAATTATTATTAATAAACTATTAATATAACTGACTGACAAAAATATTAATGAAATACATACACATATGTAATTGGACTCTTGATCAAGGACTTTATCACATATACTGAATATCCTTTAAATTCCTTAGCATACTATTAAACTATATTGAAGAATTAAAATATTATTATCAATTTTAAAACAATATTAATAATTAGAATATATTATATGTTGTCTCTGTCTAGACTGAAACATTTTAACATGAAACATGCATTTTATGTGATATTAGGGCTCACAGACAGTTATAGAGGCTTTGTTCAGTTTTGTTTTTATTTACTCTTTCCAGTAAAACCTTAAAGGTAGACATTGTTCACTTCGATATTTAGAGTGGATATTCTCAAATTATATCATGAAACAGAGATGACCCGACTTGGTATGAAAAGAAGGGATGAAGCCTTTAAATTTTTACTGTCTTTGCAAAGTCTGTTGTCAAACTGAAAATAACTTGCTTAGGGAACAAAAAGTTTTCATATCCTTAAGGCAATCCATTATAAATATTAGTATTAGAAACATCAACTTCAAGTTGGAAGTACCAGCATAATTCCTGAAGGGCTAATATTTTACTTCATTGGTTGAATGGGTAGGTTAAAAAAGCCATAGTTAGATTTGCTTTCTTTAAAATGTGGAGGGTGAGGGAAAAGGACTGAAGTCCTGAAGGCCAGCAGAAAGAATGGAAATAGGCAACCTAAGAAGTAGGAGGTTGGGGAACCCTTCAGAATGCACCAGAGACCTGGGAGGTGAGAGACTCTCAGGAAACAAAGGGAAGGACCCTAGATAAAATGCCCTAGAGTGAGGAAAGGGAACTTGTAGAGCTCACCTCCAGCAGGAAGACAGGGCATCAAATGAGGGAGGGAGTTGCCATCTCACAGTCAAAACATTAACTCATAATTGTTCCTGTCTGAAAGAGCTACAGGCACAGAAATAGAGAGGATCCTGAGGAAAAGGAAGTCCGGTGACAGACCCAAAGTGGGATCCAGCTCAAGGGGAGGTCCAAGGCCTGACACTGTTACTGAGGCTATGGAATCCATGCTCATAAAAAGGGACTTATCATGACTGTCCTCTGAAAGACTCAACAAGCAGCTGAAAGAATCAGATGCAGATATTTGCACCCAACCAATAGACCTGTGACCCCAGTGGTTGAATTAGGGAAAGGCTGGAAGAAGCTGAAGAGGAGGGCAGTCCTGTAGGAGGACCAGCAGTCTCAATTATTTTGGACCCCGATATCTCTCAAACACTGGACCACCAAAAAGGCAGCATACACCAGCTGAAATGAGGCCCCCAACACATATACAGCAGAGGACTGCAGGTTTGTGTTCAATCAGAGATGATGAGCCTAACCCTCAAGAGACTGGAGGCCCCAGGGAGTTTAGAAGTCAGGTATGGTGTGGGGGAGGAGGTTGGGGACATCCTAGTGGAGACAGGGGCTGGGGAGGAGGTATGGGATGTAGAACCGTTGGAGGGTGAACAGGGTGGGGGGAAATAAAATCTGGAGTGTAAATAAATAAATAAATAAATTTAAAAAAACAAAAAGAAAAAAAAGTCGAGAGACATTAAGTTAATGTAATTAAGGGTTAGAAATATCTCTATAGTGTAAACTAGAGAGATTTTAGTCCCTAAAGTAAAAATAAGAACTTATAACATTTATAAAATAGTAGGTGAGAACTTTTCATGAGTCTGGTTAGAATAGTCATCTCATCTGTATTATCCATATGCATTTGTATATCCATAGAGACAACAATCTAATGTTCTTCCTGAATTTAAATTTCTACAATAGAATGACAAATTGAATTTTTCTATTATGAAAAATGGCAAGCTACTTAACAGTAATATCTAGCCACCAAGTTAGTATTTGAATATAAAATGCAGAAAATGTTTATTCCACAGCCATTGAATATGTATATGGAACACTGTTTTTTTACTCAGAAGTTCTTGAAATGACCACAGTGATACTCTTAGTTAATACATATCCCAAGGGAAGAAAGATATATCTGACTCATCACTGACAATCTACAATTACAGAACAATGTGACAAATTTGACCTAAAAATTCATACTATTAATGCTTTTAAGCTTGTGAATAAAGAATACCTTGAGTCTGATAGGTTACATCTTTGCCTCTGTGCTAGAAATGAAGATGTGGAAAAACATAAAAATAGGGATTAGAGGACAAATTTGGGAGTGGAAGAAGAAAAAAAATCACATTTTGGTCTCTGTCAATAGGATACTTTTTAGCTGCTCTACAGGATGTCTTGCAGATTTGGACACTTCTAAGGACAAACACCAAATTGAACAGAAGTTTTAATCCAAGACACTAGATCACTATTCAGTGGCTCCAAAATTGATTGATTTTTTTCATGCTACAGTTTATTTATATCCTGTTAGAGCATTAAAATCCAGGGAAGCAATTCCATAATTATATTTCTTGCCATTTCCATAGTCAAAACAAAGCACTAAAAAAAAAAAATTGAACTAGTGAATGTGAGTGATTCTCTAGACCTTTGTCAATAGATATTAAAGTCCTTTCTTTATCTATTTCTGAACAGATTTATAAATCTGAAACATACTCTAATAATTTTATAATTTATATTTTTATTTTGAGATTATTTGACTAAATAAGCCATGAAATCCATACTAAGAGGAATAAGAAATATGTAATTTTGTATTAATTTCTTAGAATCATTTTCATTGTCTTAATTTATACATAGCTCTTCAACATTGGATCAGTATAGGTATATATGGATAAATAATCAATATATTTCTAATGTTAAGCAAATAACCACCGTTTAATTTCATAACTGAAAATTTAAAGAAAAGCCCATCTTCCTCTCCTGCAATTCCTCCTCCCCTATCCAGTCCACCTTCTTTTTTCTTCAGAAAAGAGGCAGACTCATAGATATCAGCCAGCCCTGGCACATCAAGTTGCAGTAAGTCTAGGAGCATCTTCTCCCATTTCTCTTATTGAGGCTAGACAAGGCATCCCAGGAGGAAAGGCTCTCAAAAGTAGGTAACAGAGTCGGAGATAGCCCAGGCTCCCACTGTTAGGAGTTCTACTTGGAGCACAAGCTACAAAACTGCACATATGTGAAGAGAGCCTAGGTTATACTCATGCAGGCTCCCTGGTTTTCAGTTCAGTTTCTGTGAGCCACTATGAGTAATAATTAAGGAACATATCTCTATTTATGGTACATCAGAAATGTTAATAATTTTAAAATGTTATTTTCCATATGAAGCCAATTTATATTAATTTAGAAAAGTTGAAAGTTCAAAGAAAATGTTAGTTATACAACTTAGACATTAAAATTCTGTTCTAATTTTATTCTTTGTCTCAATTTCAAGAAAACACAAGTAAAAATATAAATCGAATCATTCATGTCAGTTCTTTGGATAAATTAGTAAATAAAAAGTTGTTCATGTCTAAGACATGTGAAACCGTTTGTATAAACATAAATTATCTTAAATAGTAGAATCTAAGTGTCCTCCTAAGTGGTAGTTTTAATTAAAATTTAGATGAAGAATATGAAAATTAAGCCACCTGTATTCAGGATTGACTATCATATATTTAAATACATTGATTCATCCCTTCCATTGGTGTTCTACAAAATAATAAGTGAAGATTTAAGTATTCATTCAGAGTACTTAGAAGTTTCATTATCAATGTATACATATGTTTGCTAATAGCCTATATCTTAACTAACAGTCTTCCAGTAACTAATGAGATACAGCATTTATCAGTCTTTATTCTAATTTTATTTATTTTTTCTGTATGTAGCTTGAATATATGTTCTTTAAAAGCTACATATAAAAGACACATAATTTAAAAATGAAAATTATAAAAATATTTGATAAATGTTATACTATCTTTAAACAAGTGAAAAAGCTGAACATTTTCATGAAAGAGGAATGGAAGGTTTTTCAGAAAAATATTTTCATTTTAATTCTTTAAGGACTACGTTATTTTCATTAGATGGAAATATCGTCATTTCTTTGGATAGAAGGAAGGGTGATCCAAAAAATAAAAAAAAAAAAAAAAACTGAAAAAAAGAATGTATCACTAACAGCAAACTGTAGAATGAGTTTAATTTCCAAGTTGTTTTGAAATTATACTTCATAAACATTTCCACCTATTCATAAAATGAGTCATTTATATACTTTCTAAATATTTATTTTACAGTTAATCTGTGTGTTCATGGAGGAGGGGTTGCATGCTATAGTCCTTCTGTAGCGATAATTATTTAAACTGCCAAATTTGTTGCTGTAAGATCTCCTACCCGAAGGAGACCAGTAAAGGAAAACACAACTCAATAATTATGGGTATAATGGTTAGCTGTGAGCATCTGCCTCTGAGTATGTCAGACTCTTGCAGACTTCTAAGGAGACAGCTATATCAGGCTCCTGTGAGCATGTACATCCTGACATCCACATCAATGTCTACCTTGGTGACTGCACATAGGATGGATATCCAGGTGGAAGGGTCTGTAGACTGTCCCTCCTTCAGTTTCTGTCCTGCACTGTGTCTGCATATTTGCTCCTTGTTACTCCTTCTAAGAAGGACTGAAGCCCCTTTACTTGGTCATCATTCTTCATAAGCTTTATGTGGTCTGTGAGTTGAATCTTGGGTATTTCAGGCTTCTGGGCTAAAATCCAATAATCAGTGAGTGAATACCATGTATGTTCTTTTGTGATTGGGTTACTTCATTCAGGATGATATTTTCTAGTTCCATCCATTTATATAAGAATTTATCAAATTCATTGTTTTTAATAGCTGAGTAATATTTCATTGTATAAATGTACCATATTTTTTTGTATCCATTCCTCCATTGAAGGGTATCTGGGTTCTTTCCAGTTTCTGGCTATTATCATGGGGTTCCCAATGGAGAAGATACAGTGAAGGCTGAAGGAGTTGAGAAGATTCACGACACCATGAGAAAAGCAACAATACCAACCAACCAGAGCCCCCAGGGTCTAAACCACCAGCCTGGGAGCACTTAGGGAGGGACCCATGGCTCCAGCTATATATGCAAGGGAGCTAGATATAAGTGGGAGAAGAGATCCTTGGTCCCATGAAGGCTGGACGTCGTGGGGGGGGGGATATTCGAGGGTGGGGAGGTGAGGTACGGGGGAGGGTGGGTGGGGGTACACCAACGTGGAGGCAGGAGGATGGGGGAAGGGATAGTGAGTTCCTGGGAGGGAGGCGGGGAAATGGCGTAAGGAGAGAACATCTGAAATGTAAATAAAATTTCCAATAAAAAATAATTATGGGTATAAATTGTACGCCTAGATTGGGCAGATTTACCACTACACTACTCTAATCCCCGGCTATGAGATCCCTTATAACTTGCGGTTTATCCAGGCCATGTACTTGTCCTCCTTCATCTGCTTCCTACTACTTCCTTCTGCCTTCGAATTCCTTCTTCCCTCTCCATCGACTTCCTTCTGCTCCTTTTATATCAAATTCCTCTCACTCTCTCCTCCCCTAAGCCTTTTTTTCCACCTCCCCTTTTACTGTCCAATCTTTGGCTCTAACCTTTATTTTACAGGTTTATTTGGACAGAAGGTTTATAAAGAGGTTACCTGTGTACAGATTCAATCATCCTCTGCAGCCCCTCCCAGGAAAGTGAAACTAGGATCAAAATACAAGGCTAAGGCTATCCACAACATCCTTCTATAGAAGTCATAGGAATTTATGAATTTGTTTCTCTCCTTTCACCTTGTGGGCTCTGGGAATTGAACTCAGGTATCCAGGCCTGCCTGCATGTGTTTTTGTTTGTTGAACCACCTTGTCCATTTCATTTAGATTCTTTTTTCCAAATATTACACTGATCAAATCAACACTTGTAAGAATTGTACATGGAAGATGAAGCAAAACTAGAAGAAACACAAATAGTAACAGTATAATGCTATACAGGACAAATGGCATAGCTTACCTATCATATTTCATCCTTTGGAGGATCATTATTCAGAGTTACAACTTACTGGTATTTGTAGTTGGTGTGTTTAATGTGAAAAATGAATTATTCAAAGGCGCACACTATAGCTAAGCTGCTATAAAATTATACGTTTACTACATAGTAGATACAAGTGATGATTTACTAATTATATTATCAAAATGCCTCTAATTTAAATTCATGAGTGATTGATATTGTAAGATAAACAGCAATCATAGGAAATATTTTAACCAACAAATGACCTCATGGAAAGTGTTTAAAGATACAAGTTCATTTCATTTTATCTCACTCTCATTTCTAAATTGACAATGTAGGTTCTACTCATAGGTTAGTATTCAAATTAATAGTTGCAATGGCTAGAATATAGCTACCCTAAAAGGTCTTTTAAGGATAATGAACCATGTGCTTAGGCTCCTGACCAGTTATGAAATGTAACTGTCTACATAGTTTAATATTTGAAAGTGTAATTCTCAATATGTCATATGAAATTCCAATTATATTTAATGCTACACATTATTGATAATAAAAATTTAAATGGGGCAAATTAATCATAGACTTGTGAAAATATTTTTAAATTATGAAACTCTAGGGTTGTTATAATCAAAATTTTAATCACTAGTAGAAAGGTCCTTTATGAAACATATTTATGAATAAAATATGCATTTAATTTAATGCCATACATCAATATCTAAAATGAACCCAAACTTTTCCATTTGCTTTGATTCTTTTTGTCCATGCTACTACACTATAAATTGTGCAATTCTTAGAAGCAATCATTCTAAGAACAAACTGATAATTTGAGGTGTCATGTACTATGCTAAGAGTACTAAATGTAGCATGTCTTTTAATTCTTTCCACAAAACTGCTGTATGAGTAAATTTGTCCACAATCTGTTAGAAGTACATTTGAGTTATAAAGTGTAATGGCATAATTTTCCCAAATTTCAATCCTCAGGACTCTGATTGACACTTTGCTCAACATGCCGTGGTTTTTTGTTTTCCTTTTTTATTGTCCTTGTTTTTGAATCTTCTAGAATGTTACCATAAAGAATTGCATGGTCATTACACATGGGTAGTGCACAGACATGCATGCATATAAAGCATGCATATTCATAACAATTAAAATAACATTGAATCTTGAAAAAAAAGCAGAACAAATCGTACCTTTTGCTAAAGATGGTGGCAGGGGATAGGGAATCCTTATTGCCTGCATGTAGAAATGTAAACTAATGTAGCCACAATGGACATCATTGTGAATGTTCCCCAGAAAACTAGAAATAGAAGTATAGTGTTTCTGAGCTATGCCAATCCTGGGTATATATGAGGAATGCAGGTCAGTATGTTTTAGAGATACTTGCACATTTATGCTTATTATAGCATTTAATGATATCTTTTAGTGAAACCCGAGACAGTAATTCAAACAATAATTTCCAAATTATAAATATTCTGACACTATCCAATCCAGTGGTTACACTGACTTAGTATACACTGAGGAGTTATATTTGGGAATTTAAGATCATTGTTTTCTGTGATTAAAATATTATGTTTTATAAAAGTAGAAAACCTTGTGTATATTGTAGAAAGTAATGAAATTCTGGCACTCCAAGTAGAGTCATTTTCAGTGTTTGCAATTGCTGATGTGTATGGTAACAAATTGAATATATTGTGTGTTTGTAACCAAGTCTATACTGAAATTATGTGACAAAACATGAGTTAAGTACTGCCAGAGACATATTAGGTTCATTATGTTTTTCAGTTTGAAATCACTTTTGGTCAATATACATATGGAAACTCTTTCTTTTGGCTAAATATTTTTTAAGCTGAAATTTATTTATGTGATCCCATATGAAATTGTGAGCTATCTTTTAAGAAGTTTGACTCCTATGGGACAAAATGGCAACCCACAGATTGGGAAAAATATTTATTACCAACTCTTTATCTGATAGAGGGCTAATATCTAAAATATACAAAGAACTCAAGAAGTTAGACTCCAGAGAACCAAATAAATACCCATTAAAAATGGGGTACAGAGCTAAAAATAGAATTTTCAACTGAGGAATCTCAAATCACTGAGAAGCACCTAAAGAAGCACCTATCCTTAGTCATCATAAAAATGCAAATCAAAACGACTTTGAAATTCTATCTTTATGCCAATCAGAATGGCTAAGATAATGCAGGTGAGAGCAGATGCTGGTGAGGATGTGGAGAAAGAGGAACACTCCTCTATTGCTGGTGAAATTTCAAGGTGATACAATCACTTTGGAAATTAGTCTGGCAGTTCCTCAGAAAATTGGACATAGTTCTACCTGAAGACCCAGCTACACCACTACTGAGCATATACCCAAAAGATGCACCAACATATAACAAGGACTCATACTCCATTATGTTCACAACAGCCTTATTTGTTATAGCCAGAAGCTGGAAACAATCCAAATGTCCCTTGACAGAAAAAACGGATACAGAAAATGTGGTATGTTTATACAATGGAGTACTACTAAGCTATTAAAAACAATGACCTCACAAATGTTGCAGGCAAACTATAAAAATATTATGCTCAGTGAGGTAACCAAGACATAAAAAGACACATATGCTATATACTTACTGATAAGTGGATATTAGCCCAAAAGCTTAGGATACCCACATTATAACACACAAACCATATGAGGCTAACAAGAAGGAAGGTCAAAATGTTGATGCTTCAATCCCTCTTAGAAGGGGGATGGAAATAATCAAGTGGGGCAGAAGGAGGAAGGGACTTGGGTGGAGAGGGGAGGGGGGAGGGAAAGAGGGACAGGATCTGGTATGGGAAGAGAGTAGAAAAGTCCAGAGGGCCAGAAGAATGAATATAAAATATGTAGAAATGGGCTGGGATTAGGGGAAACCACTAGAACTTCCCAGACTCCAGTGATGTGAGAGGCTCCCAGGATCCATTGGGGGTGACATTAGCTGAAATCCCCAACAGAGGGGAGATAGAACCTGTAGAGACCACCTCCTATAGATAGACATGGACCCTGTTTAGGGATGGGACCATCTACCCATCTCAAAATCTTTAACTCAAGAATTGTTCCTGTCTAAAGGAGAGGCAGGGACAAAAAATAGAGCAGAAACTGAAGGAAAGACCATCCAGAGAACCCCTCCACCCACCCACAATGGGATCCATCTTGTCTGCAGACACCAAACCCTGACCCTATTGCTGATGCCAAGATGTGCCTGAAGACAGAAGCCCAGCATAGCTGTCCTCTGAGAGGCTCTGCCAGCACCTAGGCCAGATGCAGATACTCATAGCCAACTATTGCACTGAGCCTAGGGACCCCAATGGAAGAGTTCGAGGAAGGACTGAAAGAGCTGAAGGGGATTGCAACACCATAGGAAGAACAACAATATCAACTAATAGGACCTTTCAGAGCTCCCAGGGACTAAACTATTAATCAAATAGTATACATGAGTTTGTTCATGGCTCCAGCTACATATGAGCAGAGGTTTCCTTATCTGTTATCAATTGGAGTGGAGGTGCTTGGACCTCAAGAGGCTTTTTGTTCCAGAGAAGGGGGATGCTAGAGGGGTGAGATGGAAGTGGGGGGGTGAGGTGGGAGTAGGTGGGTGAGGGAACACCCTCTTAGAGGTAAAGGGGAAGGGGCATGGGGTAGGGACTTGCAGGGGGGGGGGACAACATTTGGAATGCAAATAAATAAAATAATTAATAAAAGTACATTTGACTCCTAATGATATTCTGCTATACTCATAGATCTGTATCTACTCCAGTCATCATCAGAAAAGTTTCCTCTAGCAGTAGATGGAACAGATGCAGAGACCCACAGTCATATATTACTTGGAGTTTGAATTGGAGGTTTCTAACAAATTTCTCCCATCAGCGCCCAGGAAATTCTATGGAAGAGGAGGCAGAAAACATAAGAGCCAGCTAGAGTCACTCCACATAGTCCCCATATCTTTCCTAGTGTCAGATCTCCAGGAAGTCACTAGAGATGCACCCCTGCCAATTTCCATTCTCATTCACAGCCTTCTCCCCATACCCACATCCTCTATTCATACCTGATCTTTATCCAGTTCCCCTCTTCGATCACCCCCTCTCCTACCCAGTTCCACTCTCCATGAACCTGTGATAACTAGTCAGATTCCCCTTCTGAGTGAGATTTCTGTATCCTCCTTGGGATTTCCTAATTACCTAGTTTCTTTGAGTCTGTGGGTTGTAGCATGGCTGGCCTGCACTTTATGGCTAATGTTACCTTATAATGAATACATACCACACTTGTCTTCCTGGTTCTGAGTTATCTCGCACAGAATGATATTCTCAAATTCCATTCTTATGCCTGAAAAAATTCTTGATGTCTTTGATTTTAATATCTGAATTGTGTAGATGGCCACTTACTGTTCCCAGGCAGAACTTGCAGAGATAGGAGGAGAACATCAATCTACCCAATAAACCTTCAACCCCAAATTTGTCTTGCCTATAAGATATGCACAGATAAAAGAGTAGAGACTAAGGGAACAGCCTACTGATGACTGCCCAAACTGGAAATTCATCTCATTTGAAGAGGCATCCCTGACACTATTACTGATACTCTGCTGTGCTTGCAGACAGGAACTTAGCATAATTGTCTTCTGAGAGGCTTTACCCAGCAGCAAATGGAAATAGATACTGCTACCCATTGCCAAACATCAGGTGGATCTTGGGGAGTCATGTGGATGAGTGGAAGATATCATTGAATGAGACAGAAGGGTCAAGGACAGTATAAGAAGATCTTTAGTGTCAACTAATCTGGGCCCATGGGGGCTCTCAGAGACTGAAATGTGAACCAAAGAGTATTCATGGGCTGGACCTTAGTACCCTGTTATAAATGTAGCAGATGTGCAGCTTGGTTTCATGTGAGTCCACAAACAAGTGGAGTAGGGGCTGTCTTGGTCTCTTGTTTCCTGCTATCGGATTCTGTTTCCCTTACCTGTACTGTCTGATTGGTCCTCATTGGGAGAGGATATGCCTAATCCTTTTGGGACTAGATGTCCCAGGATATGGTGATACCTAACAGGGGGTCCCCTTATCTGAAGAGAAATGAAGGGACAATGGGAAGATATTCATGAGGGTTGACTGGGAAGAGAAAAAGGGAGAGATGTTGTGATCTGGATGTAAAGTGAATTAAAAACTGATTACAAAAAAAGAAAGAAAGAAAAAGACAGAAAGAAAGAAAAAAACAAAACCATAGAAAATGGAGACCACCAGTGGACAGGGCCCTATGAGTCCACAAAGCAAGGCACATATGAGCTCACAGAGACTAAAGCATCAAACACAGAGTTGTTCCCAGGTCCTTTATGTATATATTATAGCTATTATCTTAATATGCTTATGGTATTTCTGATTGTGTGAATGAGTAGGTCTCTGACTCTTGTGACTGCTCTTGGGACTCTCTCCTATTGGGTTGCTTTGTCCAGCCTCAATATGCTAGTTCTTTCTTTACCTTATATTTTATTTTGTCATGTTTGGTTGGTACTTCTTAGAAGACTGTTCTTTTTCTAATGAGAGTCAGAATGGGAGTGGCACTGGAGGGGAGGGGAGGTAGGGGAAGAACTGTGAGGAGTAGAGAGAGGGGAAGACTATAATCAGGATATATGGTATGAGGAAAGAATCTACGTTCACTGAAAGAAAAAATAAACTCTTAAACTTTTCCACACTGAGCTTCAAGTAATTCATCACATCAGTTTTGGGTTTGTCCTCCTGGACTTGTTTTCTATGGAGGTTTCTGCTGTGGTAAATTGAGATTCTCTGCATTAGTCTGTCTCTTCAATTTGGTAGACAGCTGTTTGCTGTATGATCTAAATGTTCTCAGAGATCTAGAAGTTTTTGATTTTTCAATTTGTTCAATAAAATGCAGTGCCAACTTCTAAGCTACTTACACATCAAATGAAAAAGCCAAAATTTGTCTAACGGGAGTTTAAATACTTCCTAGAGCTAAGCCATTTATTCACTTGAAATATAATGGACTATTAATTTTAAGGAAATATGGTTCACAAATGATTTCAAAAGCTTCATAAATGGTGTCATACAGACCAAGCCAGCCCTAAATGTACTAGCTTGTACAGCCTCCTGCCTCTACTCCAAGTACTGATATTGCAGCTAAGTAGAGCCATGCCTGGATTTACAAGTGATAGTAGAAGAAAATGATTATTGCCTTTGTACACCTGAGGAATATAAAATAAAAATGTAGGTACAGTATTTGTCCATGTGTTCTTTTACTATGCACATATATGTAAAACTGTTATATATTATAAACACATTGAAATGCTTAAATACTTATACATTAAAAATATATATTCTATACCAAATATATCAAGCATATTTTAAACATGTATTGATGTATAATTAGATGTTTTTCAGATTTTAGTTATTCTGTGTGAAAACTACTTTCTTATTCATTTAAAATAGCCCATGCGATCTTTGTTTTAAGGTAAAATCATTTAATTTCGGCTTGCATCTTGAGGCACAGAAAGGCTTAGCAGTAGTCAACTCCTCAATAGTAGGAATTTGAAGAGGGGACTCCTTCCCATCATTGAAGAGCATGAAGCAGGGAGCTAGAATACATATTCTTAGTACTTAAATGCAGTGGCATTGGTGAAGTAACATCTGCACTAGCATGCTTTTTGTAACCTTATGCCCAACTAGCATTAGATGGAGTCAGTTTCACATTGTACATGAAATGGAACCAGTTGATAAGACTATATCAACTAACAATTTATTTTAGCAATGAAAGACTGAAATACTGTAACTGAAACAGTTTTTATAGACCAAGAGAGAGATCATTAATGTTAACACGCCAGATAGAGAAAGATAAGTATTGCATGAATTTGATCATATGAGGAATCTAACAATACTCGTACCATAGAAGTTGAAAGTAGAATCTTGAGGCATTTGCAACTGCCTCCTACATATATACTTATATTTGCTAATGTTTTAATGTGCTTTAATGATACAGTAATTTATTATAATATGTATTTTTATAAATGACTATATCCTTCAGAGGTTATCTGAGAAGGAGGTAGTTGTAGACATAATATTTATTCATAGAAGTAAATGGCTAGGAGAAATGACCTACCTTGTAGGCTATATATTTTTGCATTTTGGTTAACGTAAAATCAAAAATTTTTTATTATTATAGGTAGACAGTGGTATAAACACAAATTGTTTAGATGTCCATCTCTAGGATTTCCCTGTTTTGTAGCTAAATGCTAATTATTTAAACTTCTACATGTTTCTGTTCATTGCTTTCTATGAATTAGGGATATCACATAATGTGTCCTAGAAATTTATTGGGATCCACTGTACTATGATAAATATGAGGCATTTTAACATCATCTGGTATAATTTATTTATTTATAAATGCTTTATAATGTGTGTAATATACTGGTTCATATATTTATTTTGCACAGTCAATCAAGGTTTAAAATTAATTCTCTTATGTATATCTGATTATGGAAACAGTAAGTCCTGATGATGGCGATAGTTAACATTTATTTTATTTATTCTATGTGAAGGAGTTTCCTCTTCCATCAATAAATTATATGAGCCAGTATGTTACATACCAAGTAATAGAAACATTATGCAACCAATTTTTGATCAATATTAAAACTGAATAAGAGATTATTTTAAGATACTAGCTTTCAAATCCATAAACAGTTATCTTGATAATAAAATCACCCTCAATATCAACTTCAGGTCTGAGATACACAGAATTACATTCTGGATGAAAATGCTTTGGGAATTTTAACAGTCATAAGCAGCAGCATATTTAAGTGAACAATACATAAAGCGTGTAATCTCACCAAGTCTTTGGTATTGTAAGTGATGTTGATGTCTTTTGAAAGTCAAAGATAAAATAGACTGCCAACAGATGCTTGAAACTACAAATGCATTTTAAGGCCATATTGTCTGTAAAAAGACATATATAACATATGTATATATGTCTTCGAGAAAGCCAATTTGTTATCAAACTGCGCTATGTTTGTTTGGGCCTTTTAAATTTTAAAGTCTACTGCTGTTGATAATGAATTACTGTTTCTTAAGGAATGTTTCATCAGTCCTTGTGTTTTTTTTCTATACTTCCAGTCCATTTGACAGAAGAAATTCTTTACAAAAGCCCACATTTTTATACTTTATTTGAAAAGTGCAAAAGACTACCTCAGAACTTAAAACCAGTTTTCTAATAATTTTCATTTTTCTATATTTTGATTCAGACACAATCATTATAAACTCTTCTTTCTTTTCAAATATTCAGTTTTACTCCATATTTTTGAAGGAACTAGTATTATATTTATTCCATTGTCAACTAGAACAGGATAGATCTCCATAACAGGTTCTTTTCTGCAACTTTTATAAGAATATATTCATTTACAGAGGGATCTCCTCACCTCAGAATATCTTTTTATAATTTTTTTCATTTACACTTGTACACATTTTATACTGGAACACCTTGTTGCGTTCAGAAAATTTTATTTTCCATGGTGTCATACCTATCCTAATTTGAGGTAGCTTGAGATGATAGAATCTGAAAGCCCAAAGCATCTTACCAAAGTAGATGGTAATTCACAAAATAAAATCCTCATCGTTGATACATTTATTATTTTAATATAACTTTAAAAACATAAAAATTTTAAATACTTGAAGAAAGTTACAAGATCTTTTATCAGGTAAAACCGTTTTGGTAGGGTTTGTACAGCACAAACCATAAGAAAATTTTTAATTTGACTGTAGTTGAAAATAAAATCCTTGTAGTTATCAAAAACTGCTAATAAAAAGTGAGTGAAACATACCTGAAAGCTTGGACTACTTCTTTCTTATGTACTTTTTTTCTCTTTTTGCTCTCAACCCTCATCCAATCCTCCTGTGTTTCCTTCAGAAAAGGCGAGGCCCCCCTGGGTATCAACTAGCCTGGCATATCAAGTTTCAACAAAACTAGGTGCATCCTTTTGTTAAGGCTAGAGGGAGACAGTCAAATAGGAGGATAGGTCCTTAGACATATTTCAAGGGCACCCAAATTTCACTACTATCCCATGTCTATGAAGAAATTCTTTGTCATATGTTAGCAAAAGGCAGACAGGTGTATTCAGGTTTAAAATCATTTGTTAAATAAACTCAAGGGTCTCAATGTGCTTCAGACATAAAGTTGGATTACAAATTTCCAGAAATATTGTAAACACAGGTACATTTTTTTATGTCTTAATAAAAGAAAGAAGGGTTGTTTAGGGATGCATATACTTAATTAACAATGTTTAAAGGAAAGTAATGATAAATATCATAAGGCACAATTTCTTTGCAAAGAAAGGGGTAGGGTTTAAATTTAATAGAAATAGGGGGGGCTCAAAATACTTATTGTGTATGTAGTGCGGTTTATGGTGGGAATTTTTTTCATTTTCTTGATATTATAGAACACTACGTTTTGAGTGAGATATAGAAAACTGTGAGGAAAAAATGTTTTTTTTCCCTCCTCCCTTCTCTTCTCTGCCCTTCTGTCTTACTCCTTCCCACCACCCTCACCTCCTCTATTCTTCTATGCTCTCTGTCTCTCTCTCCTCCCTCCATCCTTCCTTTGCCTCCCTCTCTCCCCTGCTTCTCTCCTCTCTCTAGGAGATGGTCTCATCAAGTATCTGAGGATGATCTTGAACTTTTATCTTTCTTCCTCTACTTCCCAAATGCCGATATTGTATACCATGACTACAAATTTTTCAAACAATATACTGTTCAATTTTCAAAAATACACACATAGGAAAATACTCAAATATTAATAATGGTCATCTAATGGTAATCCAGAGAGTTTTAATTCTTTACAAACAAGATGAAATTAAGTACAATGAAAGTCATCTAACTAAATTAAAAACTATATCAAATGATGTTGCTAGAATCCTGGCAACAGATAGAAGAAGGTATAGCATGAATAGCAATGGAAGGAACTTAAGGCTTTGGCAAAGAACACAATGTTTCACGGCAACTACACAATAATGTCCCTGTGTGCACTGCATTTCATGGTACTTAAAAATGGAACTGTTTGTTAAATCGCTCCCCCGGGAAAAAAAAAAAAAAAAACAAAAACAAAAAAAAAAAAAAAAACAAAAACTCATTTTGAAGCATGTGAAGCTCCAAGTCGGCTCAGTGTTACAATTTTAGCAATATTAAATCAAGTCCAAGTTGGATTTGGCACCTTTGGAAAAACAGACACTAGGAAAATGTCTCAAAACAACCTTACAATACCTAAACCTAATCCCAGTCTTTGCAGCATTTTAGTGGAATGCTCTCTAAGGACCTGCTGCATAAAAAATGGCTTATCAATGTTTAACAGACTTCAGTACAATGTTGAATATAGGATTACAAACAATAGAATCACATGAGGTAAAAATCATTAAGTTCCAGACCATTGGCAGCTAATTGAGGAGAAGGAGAATGGGAGGAGATAACTGGTATATTTGGAGCAACAAACATAAAATAAAGGCCCTTTAGAAAAGCAGAACACAAGTATAAGATTTATGTCACATTATTCTCTAACCTCATTTTAGAAAGGAATTCAAGAAAATGTTTCACTGATATAAAGGAGCACATAGGAATAGTTGATCATTACACAAAGAAAGGCAGATGTATTAAGGACCTTTGTGTTGTTGTTTTTCAGGCTTAGATTTAAATTTAAAGATTTTTACCAAGGGATGCTTTAAACAAAAGACTCCAGCTAATACAGCTAATTTCAGGCATAATATGAATCCCTGGAGCCATAGGAAGTAAGTTGTTTAAAAATATCTTTAAAAAAAAAAACAGAGTATTATTATAATAGTTGCATGAAACTATAAAACGATGAAAGGCAAAGATCTCCCAGTAAAATTTTTTTATAGTCCTTTTCACTCTAATCTAATATTGGAAAATATTTTTCTTCTCATCAAAGCAAACTGAACTGTAGGTTTTTTTCAAAGCCAATATTTCAAAATGCCATTAGCTTTCTTACTTGAAATGACATTGAAGGAAACTTTTTGACAGTGAAAGATAAACTAAGAAAAAGTGGAATATTTTTATGGTTATGATTTTTGATGTGAAATGTATGAGTATAAACAGCCACTTTGTTCTCAAAATACACATCTTCTACAAGACCAGGAATAGTAATATACAAGAGAAGGCACCATTCTACTTTCCACACATATTGAAATAGAAATATTGACAATATTTATTGGTTTGAAGAGATTCATACAAATTAAAATATGATATGTTTCTTATTAAATGATCACATGCTCTAAAATATTTCAGTATTACTAAAAACAAAATACAGGAGACTCAATGTTTCACTTTATTTTCATGTGTTGTGGCAATCATAACCTGTGATTGACCTCACTGTATTTTATTAGTGAACTTTATGATTTTGCTTTTAAAAGCACAGAAATGTTATAAAAGTGAAGCATATGTTATGTCCTTAGTGGCCCCTTAAAGATGACCTCAAGTTCTAAAAAGACTCAATTTATTATTTTTTATCCCAAAGTCAGGACAACTATGTATCATTGTATTCTTTCTTTTTGTTTATGTTTATTTTGTTTTGTTCTTTTAACTATGGGTCTGATGTTGTGTCCTTGTGTGGGTATGTTTTCAAGTATACTTGTAAGTCAAATTCCCTGGAGCTTGAGTTACAGGTGGTTGTGAGCTACAGAACATAGGTGCTATGAACTTAAAACCCAGGTCTGCAAGAGTATTATAAACTCTTAAATACTAAGCCATCTTTTCAGCACCAACAATGTCTTCTTAATATTAACTAATACAGATTTATTACTTCCCTCCAAAATGTTCAATTAAATGGAACTCATTTTATAATGTTTTAATTTACATATTTTATTTTGTCTTGCTGAGAAAGACCTTGAGAGACTCAAGCTATGATCCTTAAAATGAAGATAAAAGATATTGTCTTGGAAAATTGATAGTATCTATTCACACATAATACGTGCATGCCTGATAGAGATTCTTCTGGTACATATCTCACTGTATACAGATATCCAGATAGAACATATATATGAAATGTTCATCAAATGGCATGTAATTAGTGCATAAGAAAAGAATATACAATATAGTGATACACTAAAATTTACTCACAATGTAGACTGTATGTAAACATGGCAAGATATTTTCCATGACAACATACTTTAGAACAATGGGAACAAAATTTAGATCTTTAAAAGCACATGCAACAAACAGAATAAATCCGGAAGTATCTTGTCGAACAAAAGAAATGAGACTCCAAGGAATGTATCAAATAAAATTCCATTTATAAGCAGTATAAATTTAACAAAATTTAGGCTGTCAGGACCCTGACCATTGATTGCATTAGAGAAATGAGACTGGGGCTGAGCAAAATGAGATTTTCTAGGGTTCAGGTGAATTTTCCTTACTTGAGCTATGTGGTAGTTCTCCAGGTATGCTCCATTTATAAAGAATCATGGAAAAGTATGCCTATGATACATAATTCTTTATATCTATGAAATATATGCTCAGGGTTCTGTTAAATAATTAGTAACCATCTCCATGGCATCACTGACTATTACATGACATCAAAGTACCCTCATAGAAAAGATTTAACTGATAAGGATATAAGTATTAATTCAAGGACTTTTCAGCATTACTGTTCTATAATAAACTTACATCTGAACATTCTATAATGTTCATCCTACAATAAACTTACAATTATTTACATTCTATAATAAACTTACATCTGAATGTAAGGAATCATGTAAGATGGCAAAGTATGTTTCTTTACATAGATTGATATAATTGCAAATACATTTCTCTTTCTGTGAGTCTTTAAGAGAAATAGATTTTCCAATGTATCTTTATTTTTTAAAGTGGGCAAAGGTTCAAGTTAGCTTCTGTTGTTCTTTTTAAGGCACTTACTGCTAAATTCTATTGAAACTTCTTGGATGAAAGTGCTTTCTTTTTTTTTTCCCCAACTGATAACTATAAATTGAGTTGAAATTTCTCCAATACGGCAGAAAAAGTCTCTCAAATGCAAAATGTTTTCAATACAGATATCACAAGGAACATATGCCAAATCAAACAGCATCATAAAAGCCTGAATTCAGCAAGAACATTCCAATTTGAAAAGTTTATTTTTAAAAATGTTCTTGAGCCAAATGTAAGTTTGCATACATTAAATGTTTTCAGCAATAAAGAGAAAAGGTTTTGTCATTCAGTGAGTGAGCTTTTAGAGCTAACAGAAAAGAAATACTAACAATTTTAGTTACAACCATTTTTGATGATTCTAACTTCTTGGGAAACATTTTACATCACTTAAAAGAACTACCTTGTGATGAAAGAAAAAATACTAACTCAAATAAGATGAAGTGCATATCACTTAAAGTTTAATTTAAATAGCTAAGATATCATGAGAGTTTAGTTGTTTCCCGAGAATAGTATAGTGATCTATATGAATGAGTGACCTTCATCTACAATATACTTATAGCTAATTTAGAAAGAGTTTCTTAATCTTTAGTACCAAGATAAATTACAGAATTAGAAAACAGTGTTAAATATTCTTAATACAAAGCTTTCAAGACATGATATTGCAAGAGAAACAAAAATATATGAAATATATGAATCATACACTAAATTGATTAAGATATTACTTCTTACATACAATTTTGATTGTTTTAGAAGAACATTAGAAATTAGAAAATCCATAAGTAGAAATTAATATTTATTCTCTCATTAGATTATTCTCAAATTTCGACTGTGGTATGAAGCAATATAGTAAATCATAAAGAAAGGTTATATACACATATAAAAATGAAAATATATTTATGTTTTGCATCCTTAATATTATAAATATCAAATTGGATATTGCACAATGCTTCATTGAATTGAGCTATGTGATGTTTGTTTGTGTTTTTTTTTCCCCACAGGTCAAGAAAATAGTTATCTTTATTCTATTTCCATTTTTTCCACAAATTACCCCCAAGATATTTTACAGAAAAAAAAAAAAATTGATTAAAACATACTATGTCTTGTGCTAGAGGATGTAATCTCAAAAAGAAAGAAGAAAATAATTTCATCTTTCTCTAAAGAAACTTTCATAAAATGTGTATCTGTGTGATGGAGAAAGTGTCATAGAAAGGAAAAATGGGTTTAAGATATCAACTATATCTCAAGAGCACACCTGAAAGCTCTAGAACAAAAAGAAGCAAATACACCCAAGAGGAGTAGACATCAGGAAATAATCAAACTCAGGGCTGAAATCAACCGAGTAGAAACAGAAAGAACTATACAAAATATCAACAAAACCAAAATTCTAGAGATTTCCTAATAGTAACATAGAATATTTTTTACATAGTTTAGGTTTCCCTCAAAGAGGAACATATGATTTCTCTTTATAATATCTATGCTACCCCAAATTTCTGGAACATATAGCTTCATGGGAAATATGTGCCAAATGAATTTAGAAATTAATCAGGTAATACATGAATTTTGAATTAACAAAGAAAAGAATGGAAAGAAAATAGCTTTGTACCAATTTAGCTGAGGCCAGATTTATGGAAAAATAATATTCTTGAATTGAAGAGTAATAAGTGTCCTAGGACAAGGATGTATTTCAAAATCAAAGTGGACTTTAGTAGTAATAAAAAAGAATGACAGAGGGATTGTAGGAGTATTGAGAATAAGGAGAAGGATGATATCACTCTTGCTACATATTGTCCAATGATATCATGTCAGAAATAAAAAAATTGTCAGACTTTTTTAGCTTGGAGTGGGAAACATCTAGAAGAAGCACTATAAATGGATAAGTTCCAAAGGACTTGGCTAGAAACAAAGAAGCTAGGTAAGAATTTCTTGAGATCACACATCTTTGATTGACACGATCTTGTTGGATTGTGACTGATATCAAGATGAAGGTGACTAAGTTGCCCTAGAAATGTCACACAAAAGGATTTAAAAATATGGCAGCAAAACTGTTGAGGTTAGAAAAGAAGCTAGATTTTCTAACACTGAAAAGAAGTGGAAGTTTGTATTTATCCACAGTACATTTTAATTTCTGGCAACTTCTGTGATTATCTGTAGCAGTAGAGACACCTCTGAAGATTTGCGAAGAACATTTTTTCAGGGTCTGTTCTATGGACATTTTTCCCTGTCACTATGGAAATGCTGCCAAAATAAATTATCTGTACAAAGATTTTTATTCCTAATATCAAACACATTAGGAGAAAAGTACTGGAGAATAGAGATCTTCGTGTTTTTATAAATGTGGATTTCATTGAATTTTTAAATGCCTGGTATATTCCATTTAAAGGTTTCACATAAGAATTGAGATGAGGATAATGGATTGGTTACCCAGGCATTGCTCAACGACTTTTATCCTATTCAATTTCCTTAATATACAGTCTCCAAAGCTAATAAATATGTTTACTTCTTAGATGCCCTTGTTTCTAGAACTAGTAGTCACATATCCATGATTTTTCCAAGATGTTAGAAGCAGGCATGTTTTTGTAAGACTAAGGAAGATATTTAGCATGGAATAACTCAACTGGCTTATGAAATAGTCCCAGGCTTTTGATTTTTTTCTTTTTTTACCTTTTCTTTCACACATGTTTACACACACACACACACACACACACACACACACATCCTAATTAAAATCCATCACTTTTTAATTATTGTTTTGTATTTTTCTTAACATTCTTCAGTTTTCCAATTCATATTTGAGCTTTTCTAGCTCTGCAAGAGGTCTTCTGTAAAACTTGGCTTCAGTTTTCATATAGAAAATGAGCATTGAATTTTTTTCCCTTATACAAACTTCAATAAGAATTTTGCACATGATTTGGCAAATAGTAAAATTTCCATGTTCACTACAGTAATCATTATAAATTGTCAGTTTTCCCTCCAAAACAAAAATTCTGTGGTTTATAACTACAGACACTGGAATAATGAAAGCTTAGGTTTTATGTGAAACTGTAGTCTGCATAAATGTTAAATCATAATACTTGTGATATGGGTTGCCTAAAAGTCTTATTAGAATGATAGTAAATACCATCAAATGATAAAATTTTAGGAATATAATAAAGTTTCAGTGAGAAAGGGAAAAAAGACTAAATTTTTTTCATATTTTTTCTTTGAAAATCAAATAACTAATAACATTTTGTAAACTCTATGCAAAATATAGTCTCACACAATGCTTCCTAATTGTTAATGTATGATCTATCCTTCAATATATTCAGGACCTTGCTATATAAGATTCTGATTTAGGGCCCAGGGCTAATATTTTCAATGGATAGTAATTATGCATATTTTACTCAAAACTGTTCGTCATTACGAAAGCTCAAATATGAATTGGAAAACTGAAGAATGTTAAGAAAAATACAAAACAATAATTAAAAAGTGATGAATTTTAATTAAAGCTGAAGAAGGCAACCATCAAGAATGTGTTTTTAAACAATACAGAAAAAAATATTGATGGGATACAATGCCTCAGTAGATAATGCCAAATAGAAAAGCAAAAAGTAAAAGCAGGGTAATGTTAGTAATATAGTGTGAATGTACAAGCAGATACACAAAGGGATACGACAGAGTTTTAGGATAAAGAGAAAGAGTATTATTTTAGGAGAATGAAAAAAAAGAAAAAAAAAAGGAAAAGAAAAGTAGAGTGGCTTGTACTTGGTTCAAAGAGTGGCTTGGTTCTTAAAATCTTTCCTTGTAAGTATCATCCTAGGATTCCCCCAGCATCCACATAAAAAGCCAGAAAAGCCACATGTTGCCTGTAATCTCAAAGCTTGGTAGATGGAGACAGAACGACTCTCACAGCTTACGGACCAGTAAATACATATTTTGTTTTTAATTGCTTATTTTATTTATTAACATTTCAAATGCTATCCCTTTTCTCGGTTTACCCTCTGCAAACACTGTATCCTATCCTCCCTTACACCAGCAAATACATCTTAATTGGTGAGCTCCAAGTTCACTTGTAGATCTTATCTCAGAACATTTGGTAGAAAAAATATACCAGTCTTCAACCTTTGTACTCAGTCAGTGCTCATAATTACACACACACATACAAACATAAATTTGGGATACTTCATAGTCACAACAGACAAAAAAGTGAAAGCTTATATTTATTATTAACTCTAAACCAAAGTCTTTAAGTTTTTATCCATATTTTAAAATTACATAGCATCTTGCAAACTTTCATCTTTTAAACATATGCTTAAGTGGAAAATGATTTCCTTCCTGGATAACTGGATAAAGTAGATATACAGGTTTCAACTTTTGTTTGAGAGACTCATCTACAGATGGTTTTCTACAACTAAATAAATTGTATCTACTCTAACAATTGAACGAATGATGTTTTGTTGACATTTCCTTGAGGTTAGAATTTTATAGTCCATTCAGCTTGGCTGGTTTTAGTATGGAGGCTAGGGTAAGTGACTTTATGCTACTGAAGAGTAATTAGCCTAAGATTGAGTTTTTCTGACCCTGGTTAACTGTTTTCTGTATGATCACAGAAAAACAACAACAAAATAAAATATTTAAGAAGATAAGGTTATTTTTTAATTAAAAAATAATTTATTTTCATACAAATTAAAAGGTTAATTTTACCATAATATTATCAAAATATTTTTCATGTATCAAGATATGTATGCATATATTATTATACATCTGGATATATATTGTTACAAGTTTTTTTTTTACTAAAATCACTTAATTTATACATCTATATCTTTGTTACAGAGAAGGCATATTCATTTTGTATTAAAGCCATGATATAATGTTAAGGAGCAAACTGCTAAAATGTTATTGTGTAAACATAGGTAATATATATAGTAGGTAAACACTCTAGGGTTTCATGAAGCAAAGTAATGTCATTTCTAATTGACAATTGATGTTATATTATAATAGATAATTTATCTACAGAATTTCCTGTGTTTTCAAAACTCAGTTGAAAATTAGACTTTGTCTAATAATTATATTTTACTTAAATTTATATTAACATACATAGATCAGTTTTACAATGTCTGAGATATCAACATTCTTCATTGAAGAGAAGAATCATACACACAGATGGATTATAACAAGGATGTCTATACCAAAAGAATTCCATAAAATTATCCTTTTGTTATTATGCTAACTTTATATAAAATCTCCTTACAGTAGCATGAATTGGTAAAACAACAACAAACAGTATTTTTCCCTCAAAATATTGTATATATCGGGGTATCATTAAGCATTATGTATCACAAGTTCAAAAATACTTATTTTATATGACTCATTAAATTATAAATGGTGATTCCAAGAACAATTAATTGTGACATATTTATATTTTTTACATCAATCTTATTTTAGTGTTATAGGAAATACAATTCAGGCATTGACCTGAAAAATGAACAGCTAAACAAAAAGAAGAGAATTTTAAATTATATTTCTTTTTCTACTACCAGTAAAACCATAACAATATGTTGGTACAAGATATAACCTTTGAAAAATTATTTCCATGTAAATCATCTCAAGGGGATGCTCCAAGGCCTGACTCTATTATTGATGCTATGGTATGCTTAGAGACATGAGCCTAGCATGGCTGTTCTCCAGGAGGCTCAACAAGCAGCTGACTGAGACAGATGTACATAATTACACCCAAACAATGGACAGAAGCAAGGGACCCCTGTCATTGATTTAGAGAAATGTTGGAAGAAGCTAAGAAGGCGGGTAACCCCATTGGAAGACCAAAAATATCAAATAACCTAGGCCCTTGAGATCTCTCAGACATTGGACTGCCAACCAGGCAACAAACACTAGCTGATATGAAGCCCCAACACATATACAGCAGAGGACTTCCTGGTCTGGCCTCAGTGAGAGAAGATGCACCTAACTGTCAAGAGACTTAAGGCCCCAGGGAGTGGGGAGGCCTGTTGGAGTCGGGAGGACATCTTCTCGGAGACAGGGGGGAGGAGGAATGGGATGAGGAACTGTGGGAGGGAAGACCAGGAGCAGGGTAATAAACGTAATAAAAAAGTTTTCAAGAGCTATTAAACTGTAAAATGCAGTGTTGCCATGACTTCAAGTTATATTAGCAAAACTGAATCCATTTCCTTCAATACAGTGCCATCATATTATGAGGGTGGAGATAATCATGAACAATGTCTAATGTAGTTCAGCGTAAAATAGTAAATTGTCAAAACAATGTTCATTTATTTGAGAAAAATGCATAAGTTATATAGTGGAGATTAATGGGCTTTGTTCAAGCCTGGGTTTTACAATTCCAAATATTTGGGACTAGCAAATGATATGAGTTATGGCTAAGATATTTTCATTCTTTAAAGTTCTAAATATCCTGGTGAATTTTGTACTAACCAGTAAATTACTAGATTTCAGCAATGAGGCATTATTGAAGAGAGGCACCTGCTATTGCAAAAGCTACCATAAAGTGACTAAGAGTGTGAATTTTGTCTATAAGAAACTACCAAGCAAGGCAAAAAATCAGAATCTTCTTTAACTTTAGGGTAAGGGAAGTGATGAGCCCATGAGAAGAGAAATTTAAGATAAAGTAAAGTTGGGCCTGAGATTTTTGTAAGTTTAAAGACAACCAGGTCTACACTATAGGTTCCATGGCAATCAGAGATAAACAATGAGCCCTTATGTCAAAAAAGCAAATCAGCACCATCATCACCGCCATCACCATCACCACCACCACTATTATCAGCCATACAATGAAAAATCACATAATATTTTGTTGAAATGAATGATTCCCTTTAGGGAACATCAAAATCGCTGCTATAACAAAAGTTAAAATATTATTTATAAACAAGAAAGAGTTTAAAATATATATATATGAAATGCTCAGTGAACATAAAGGGAATTGATTCTTTAACATCAATGTTTCAAAAGGATAGAATTCTGATCTAAATTTTAAAAAATAATATAGATCTTAAAAGCCTATATAAGGATGGATAGAAAAATTTGTATTGGTATTCTGGTTTTGTTTTCTTTAGGTACACTTTCCATAAATTCTTATAAATATATTTCTCTTTTAAAAGAGAACCATGCTTAAATGTTTTAAAGTAAAAACATCTAAAGACTGAACTAAGTTACCACTTATTTATACCTCAATATAATATTGATTTGAAATAAAGTCACTGTAACATTCAGAAACCCAATGCAAATGCTAATCATTTCAAAACCCATTTTCATTGGATTTTAATTAGCACATAAACCAAAATATATAAATTAGCTGCAGTTATATGGAATTCAATTATTTGTCAAGAGACAAAATATGTAATTTATTTTCATGGCAAAGTCACCAAATGTGGTACATGGGTGATCATGGCATAACAATTACATTTTCAAAGTATAATTACTTGGAATATTGGATAGATGGTAGACAAAAATTCAACCAAATGGGATAGATGGTAAATAAAACCAAGAGATTTTGAAAATCTATCTTATATATCTTTGAAAACATTGCTCTACTGACTTTCTAGGACGGGCTCAAAAAAGGGTTCAGGAGAAATATGGAATAATCCCTTAGAGTTAGTTGTTCTGCATTATTATGTCTGGGTACAAAGAAAATGCAAAAAAACCCCAAAACGTACAAAGCATGTCTTCTTGGCATGAGGCAGAGTTGTAGTATCCATTATCTTGTCATTGTTACCAAAGCATGATGCTTAGTTTAACAAAGTAGTCAACTAACTTTATTTTTTCATATCTGTTACTGATTAGCTACAAAGTTGTTGTAATAATAGCATGTATGTATGAAAGTTTCACCCAGGGTTATGTCACTTATAAATCTATGCATTTTTTCCTATTGTCTGACACATAATGTGATTTCCCACAGCAGATAGCCCATCTAAATGCTTTTCTATCATCCATGCTTTCTACCACCACTAGTAATCAATGCTGATGTGCTTTTTTGTCTACCTTCCAGATCCTACTTAAAATATAAAAACATGAAGATATAGTTAAACAAAAATATATGAGATCTTTTTTCAGTATTTCCTAAGCTACATACCAAGAATAAATGAATTGCTAACATCAACCTTATTAACGGGGCTCATTTAGGATGCTTAATGCTTCAAATGGACTCTCAGTAACAGAGGAGTTGATGAAAAGGATTGCTGAAAGAAGGGGTATATGAGGGAATTTGAAGGGAGTAAAGGGAAAGGAGAAATGGCATAATTATATTAAAATCTCAAAAATAGACGAATTATTTTTTAAATGTTTGTTGAACCTACTTGGTGTGCTAGTGGACTCACAATCTCAGAGCTGCAGAAGCTGAGACAAGAGAATCACTGTGAGAACAGCTGGAGTTACAAGAGAGCACAACTCAAGTCTGAACTATACAGAGAGATACAAAAGATTCAATATTAATTTCAAACACACCAACAAAACAAACAAACAAGCAACAACAAAAACAACAACAAGAACAAAAACAGATGATGAGCTAAAGTCCCTTGCATGTATTATCTGGAGTTGATCTCAGTGCCCTACACTATTAGCAATACTAGTTGAGTAGTATCTGGTTTTTTTCCATACTTGTGTTTTCACATTCTGATTATCACTACTAATTAGTACTAGAACTGAACATTTTTAAACTTCCCATTAGGATAGGGAGATGATTTCATGGACAAAGTGATTGATATACAAGCACCAAGACTGGAGGTCTGATCACAAACTAATACAAATGCCACATGGGTATGGTGGTGGCTTCCAGTAATTCTAGCTCCTAGAAGGTACATCTGGGTATCTTCAGAGTAAAGAGCATAACAAGATAGTAATGATGACTCTAAATTCTATTGTGGTCCTGAATCAATGAATGATCAAGGTCCCAATGTCAACCCATCTCCATACATGTGTACACAGATACACATTTACACACACACACATACATGAGCACACACACATGTGCACCATATATATATATATATATATATATATATATATATATATATATATACAAGAAAAATTTTCCTTAATAACCTACTTTGAGTTAATATAACAATGTTTTATTGGTTTTGTTTGAAATCAATGAAATTTTATAAAATTTAAATCACATCAATTAGAACAGTAATACTATAATTATTTGTTTAATATTTAAAATTATATACTACTACTTTTGGATAGTCTAGACTTTTTTTTGTGAAAAATATAAAATTACCCTTGAATATATATGTATCAAAACAAGAGTCCATTAAAGGCAATATTTTAATGTAAAACATTACTAACAAGATATGACAGCTGTAGAGAAGGCAAAGCTAGAAGCATTTGTATTTGAGACATAGAATCATACAATGGAAATAGCAAAATGCAATTTTGCTTATCATTTTATTATTCTTTCATATTACCCATAGTATTCAAATCAATGTGTTTGTTCAAGAGGCTTTTATTGGCATATTGTTTTCAAATATGAAAGACTTAACTACCTGTAAGTAAAAACATTGCATAGCAATAATACAATTTGACAAGCTAGTCATTAAATTACTAATTAGTAAATCTCAGTTGAAGTGTCACATATACCACCTCAAAAAAATTAAAGCAAGTAATCAAAGTGATGAAAATGCAAAGGAAATTGTTTAAATAAAAATGAACATTTTAGCACCTCTTTTTTCTTTTAATGGAAAAGATAAAAATATATTTGAAAGACACAACAGGTAACCTCAAATTTTATTACTTGAGAATGTGCTGAAGAAATATTTTATTTTACTTTATTGAGCAATGTTGTGAGAATCGGGTAAATTTTATTCCAATTAATTATATGCACAAAATCCTTGTCCTTTAGCCTTTTTATCACCACTTAAGAAAACTGGGAGGCCCTTCCTTCTTTATCCTCACTAACCATTTAACTGACAATTTTGATGTCTTCATTATGTTTAGGGTAATTGAACATCTTATTTCCTTAATGTTGGTGTTATTTGAAATGTGTTTATACATATTACATATTATATATTACACTTTCTGAACTGCATGTAAATATAAGGCAAATGATTACACATCCTTACAACTGACATTTACAGGACACATGTGTTTTAGGGGAAGTGGCCGGGCAGAACACTGAAGTATCTTGTGTATTCCAGAAACACTGATTTTACCCTGAGTACATCTGAAGGTCCAGAACTGGAAGAGCAAAATGAAACTACATTTGAATATTTTATACTTCCTTGAGAGTAGCCAAAGATTCTCTTATCACATTTTGGGTTGAAATATTTGGGGATAGAATCAATCATCTCTACTGTGAAAAGGCCCAATCCTGTAGACTTTTTTCTGTCTTCTTAGAAACCAGATTAACTACTGAAAACATGAGGGACAAAGACACAATTAACGTACTGAAGTAAGAGAATGTTATAAGTTCTGATAAAAATGGGTATTGTTCAACAGGACAGATACTACTCTACATAAAATCAAGGCCCAGCATATTTGACCATGTAAGAATGTGAACATTTTGCATCAAAAGGAGCATTATTGTGGAGACAGGTGACCATATCAATGCAGAGTGTTTGTACATATGAATGGTACCTTCATCATATGTAATTTAATATTCACAAATGAAGTCCATGAGAAATAGCATCTAAGCTTTCAATGAATTCTTGATAACATGATCCAAACTGCAAGCTTACCCACTTCAGTCATTGCAGACCAGCTATGGTCACTGCCATTCCTTAGATGCCAATAGATGGCATTGTTGCATCATGCAGCTCTGCCCTGTCTTCCAAACAGAATTTTACAACATTATTCAGGTCTTTGTGAATTTCCCAGCATCTTTATGTAAGTTGTTTGAAAAAAATCTATGTAAAGAAACTTTCCAGCCTCTGTGATTTTAAGTTGTTTCGCCATGAAAAGTATAGAGGAACTGGGTTATTTCCATTCTGAGTTATGTAAAAGTCACAGGATCAAACCATTCAACCTTCAACAAATTCTAATTTTTGACCTTATTCTTTTCATTTTATTAAAACCATGAGCATATTTTTTGTTCTGCATGTATCAATGTGGAAGAGAGTTTTGGCTCTTCATAAGCCAGTAAACTAGAAACATGTCACAGATTTATAATGCTTCAAGGCACTGAGACTTAATGAAAAATTACTTTTTTGTATTTTAAATACAGTTAGGTATAATAGCAAGTGTGTCATTGACATTTTTGGTTATTTCCGAATCAATGAAAGCAAAATGGGTTTTTTTCCCCTAGAGATGGAATCAATTTTTATAAGTAAGTTTAAAAAGTCATTAACCATTTGTGTTGAATTCCTATTATTAAAAGCAAACTGATTTTTTTTTCAATTTTAAGCTTCCTCAAAAATGTCTAAAAGATTCTTTAATTCTATAATTTGAAATGACTTCTTTTTGTCATTTCTTTAGAGAGATGGTTTTTCAATAAATACTGATAGTGAAGTACAGGCAAATATAAAGGAAATTAATGAAAAAAATATTTAAATTTCCTATATAGTTTACCTTTTCAGATTAGCTTTAAGAAATACTGTCTTTCAAGCATCGAGTTTAGTCATATATGTGTGTGTGTATACACATATATAAATATATGTATATATGTATGTATAATAGATAATTTGATACAGGGAAGATATATGGAAGTGCAGCATTAGATACAGGTAATATATCATGGATAGAGTACAGTTGAGTCCATCATTTAATTACAGTTGGAATCTCACAATGAGTGTACCTGTTGACATCTATCTCTCAAACTTTATCTAAAATAGGTTTTTGTATTTCTGGTACAAAACGAATAAAACAAAGACTTTATAAAACATATTCACAGAATTTGTTTTGAATATGCTGTACTGAAATTAGATTTGTTTCCTCTAATTTTACAGCACAGTGGTTTTCTATCAATTTGGACAAAGCAAGGAATACCAAAAAAAGTCCTTCATATGTATTTATTTGTACATGCTTCTGTTTCCAAGAGAAAAAAAGACAATGATGACCATGAGAAACATTGAAGTAAAGATTCCATAATTAAACTAAAAAATAATGATTTATTGGAGACTCACTTTTTTTAAGGGAAATTTAGGATGAATAGACTGGGGGAGAAGGTAGCTGTGGGGTGGGGGGAGGCTGGGAGGAGTGGAGTGAGTGAAAACTATATTCAGCATGTATTATATAAGAGGTGAATATATTTCCAGTAAGGACGACAATTTAGAAATATGTCTTCCAGTTTCATGCAAGCAAATATCATTTAGAAAAATAAAGGAAAGACAACATAACTCAAACAATTATGAATGAAAAATTGAATGCTTAAAATAAACTTAAAGAATAGAGTAAATCTATTTGGTGCTGAAAAATAGAGCAGAGACAGAAGGACAGGCCACCCAAAGACTGCCCCATGTTGGGATCCATCCCATCTGCATGCATCAAACCCCAACACTATTACCAATGCCATGTTGTGCTTACAGCATGGCTGTCCTCTGAGAGGCTCTACCTAGCAACTGACTGAGACAGATGCAGATACCCATAGCCAATCATTGGACTGAGGTGAGGGACTCCTATGGAAGAGTTAGGGGAAGGAATGAAAGAGCTGAATGGATTGGCAACTGCATTGAAGAACAACAATGTCAACTCACCTGAACCCCTCAGAGCTCCCAGAGATTAAGCCACCAACCAAAGAGCACATACAAGTGCTGGTCTGTGGCCTGCTTCATATGTAGCAGAGGACTGCCTTGTCTGGCTCCATTGGTAGAGGATGTGCTAATCCTCTAGAGACTTGATGCCAAAGGGAAGGTGGGATGAGGTTGGAGTGGGTGGGTGAGTGATCAAAGTACTGATTTAGAGGCAAAGGAAAGGGGAATGGGGTGAAGAATTAGTGAACGGAGGGGACCAGGAAGTGGGGCAACATTTGGAATATAAATAAATAAAATAATAAAAAGAATAGAGTAAAATGCTAAAGTATACAAGTTTCAGTTGCATGATGAATGATTTCTGGATATCTTATGTAAAACTTGGTGATTCTAGTTTACAATACCATTTGTATGTTTGAATTTAGCTTAAAAATACATTAGACACATAGTCACCACTAAAGAAAGAAAACTAAAATGACGTAGATTGCAAATAATTTAATGTCCGTAATTATTTCACAATGTATATGTGAATAACCACATACTATACATTCATGCATAGATTATATATTAAATATATATCAATAAGTGTGGGAGAAAATAGACTTCTGAGTAATTCAAAAATGTCTATTCAAAATCCATTATTTTGTTACCACTTCCTTCTTTTTGATTCTCTTTAAAACACAAAACAACCTTGAAAAATTATCAGTAAAACCAAACTATCCATGTAAGATCATTAATAAAATGTAAGTGCCTCTCTTAGACAAAAGGTATCAATATCAATTTGCTTAGAGGTAATAATGTTATCATTTTCTCTGAGGAACAAACATTTTTTGCTGACAACTGGTAAACACTAAAGCATGACATGCTTCCATCACTTGAGAATCATAAGAGAAAGTGAAGTTTTCAGGGCCTTAAACTAAGAAGGTAGACCAGTTGATGTTACTTTCTTTATGAGGATATTTGGTAGGCTTTTGATAGGTTAATGCTGAGTGCTTAGGTCTTTATTTCAACTTTATTTGCAAACCACAGTGTGCCAGTCAGTAATTACTTAAAAATCTACTTTTTTCTGAAGACAATTAGAATATTCTACAATAGAATAATGCTTTGTTCATATAAATGTGTAACAAGTGATACTTATATCTCAATATTTTCCCCACAGTCCCACTTAATAACTTTCCAAAGGTGCATAATAAAGAAATAAAAGTGACCATCAAATATTAATCATGCTATTTAGGAAAAAAAATTTCTTCAAAAATCTGAATCAATTAATTCCTACTATGTGCAATATATATGGATAAGATAATCCAAGGTTAACAAGATGTTTCAGTGGTAAAGGCACTTGTTACATGATGCTATAAGCCTTATGACTTTACTTTCAACTTCAGAATCTATTAAATGTTTGAAGTAGACAATGAACTCTCACAAAGTTGTCCTTTTACCACCAAACGTCTGCCATCGCTTCTGCCCTTAGCACACACACATTAAACATTTTACATATATTTATTTTTAATAATTTAATTTAATGTTCATGAAGTTCATAAAGTATATAGTTCATGAAGTATTATCAGATACATATTGCTGAAAAACAAGTATAGCAGGAAATAATTTCTGTAATTTTGAAAAATACCCTATGAAGGAGAACATTTTTTATTTATGGTTAATTTTTTTTATTGGATAATTTATTTACATTTCAGATGTTCTCCCCTTACCCCATTTCCCCCCTCCCAGGAACCCCATATCCCATCCCGCCTCCTCCTGTTTCTATGAGGGTGTGCCCCATCTACCCCCCCACATCTCACCTCCCCACCCTAGAATTCCCCACACACGATGTCCAGCCTTCATGGGACCAAGGCTCTCTTCTCCCACCTATAACACCCTTGCATATATAGCTGGAGTCATGGGTCCCTCCCTAAGCTCACAGGCTGGTGGTTTAGACCCTGGGGCTCTGGTTGGTTGGTATTGTTGCTCTCCATATGGGGCCACAAACCCTTTCAACTCCTTCAGTCTTTTCTCTCACTCATCAATTTGGAACCCCATGATCAGTTCAATGGTTAGCTGTGAGCATCTGCCTCTGTATATTTCAGGCTCTGGCAGAGCTCTAAGGAGAGAGCTATGTCAGGCTCCTGTTAGCATGCACCTCCTGACATCCACATCAGCATCTACCTTTGGTGACTGCACATGGAATGGATACCCAGGTGGAATGGTCTGCAGACGACCCGAAGGAGAACATTTTTGAATTAATATTTATAGAAGTCAGTTTTTCTGGACATGTTTTGTATACCCAACAGGTAGGTGATGAAGAAAACAGGATCAATACACTAAATGTTTGTGACATTTATTCATACCTTTATAAAGCAGTCCACCTTGAGGTTATATTAACTTCAATTTATTACATAATGTGCTTTATGTTTGTTGTTATGATAAATAATGTGGTGCCCTCTGGAAGGTCATAAAACTATATAAAATGATGGCATTATTTTACATTGAGTTCTTTACTTTAGACTTCATGAGGCAGAACACATATGAAGAAGTCATATATTTCTTACTAAATATCTAAGAATATTCTGTATTTTACATATCAACTACTTTGACATCTTCACTATTTTTTAGGTAGTTCTTTTTCTAGAGAAATAGTTTCTCTTATTAAGCTCAACTCTAAATCTAGACATATTTAAGATCACTTAGAAGGCTGGAACAGGAACATCATGAAGTAAAGACCATCATATACTACATTTTAAGTTCAAGGTCAGCCAAGGTAACAAAATCTCTTGTATGACCATTTTTCAAAAGAAACCAAACAAAACAATAACTAATAAAAACAACAACAAAATACAAAGAAACAAAATACAAAGCAAAGCGGAACTGAACTACATGCTTTCTCTGGTAGTTTCCACACTTTCAAATCAGAATAATGTTGACAACCATGTAATTCTTAAAGATTTCTTACCTCAAAACTTCCAAGGAATTCAGAGCTATCACTTTTTCTATAATTACTTTTGTTTTCAAATGTACTTAAGCATTTCTCACATGGTATGGTGTGCTAAAGGCCTTCACCATTTACATTACTCTACCCCATATATTTTCTAGTTTACTAATATGTCTTTGAAATTTTAATCCTGCATGTTGCAAAGTAAAATCTGCTGTTAAATTAAATTACCATTGGATTAAATATCAATGCCAATAATGTTAAGAACCCATGAAAAGCATGTGAGCAAAGAAAAGGTGGCAAGAAAAGGAAGTGAAGCAGGGAGGGGATATAAAATCAAGGAAGAAAAAACACGGAGCATGCATGTCCAATCTTTGTTGAAACATTGTACACTATCTGACATTACCAGAAATATGAGTGCTTCTTCTTAGAGATTCCTTGATAAAGGATTCAATGTTGTCATTCAGGCTTATATTGTAGCTTCATGCCTTATTCTTTGGGATTATGATTTTTCACTTTTTTTTTATTTTTGTTCTTTATAATGTGGTGTAAGAAAGAAAGGATCAGACCACTGGTCATCTACATCATAAGCATGCTCAACAGGTTGGGGTATAAAGCAAAGGCAGAAACTGAAAATATTTGTGACAACATTTTACTGTGCACTTGCGTTTATTCATTACATAAATATTTTAGCAACAATAACCTCTCTAAGCTATTAGAAAATATTAATGTTAAGAGAATGTGATGTTATCTTCCCCTGTATTTAGTTCTGTAGAAGCTGCCATCTAATGATGGGATAGTGCACTAGTGATTCCTGGGCTGAATCAATATCAATACTTGATAAGTTCTCTGGAACATATTTAACATTCTATGTTAAAAGCAATTGACAAAAATTTAATAATCTCAAGATTTTAATTATGAATATGTATTTTTAAATACTTGGTAAATTTGGATAATCTTATAACATTTGGACACTATTTCTAGACAACTACCAGAAGCTGGGATTCAGTTCTCATGGTTAGATCATTTTATGAAATCCTCATATGCATACCATTGTACTTTGCTCATATTCATTTGCCTCTTTACTGTCCCTTATTCCTCTGTTCCACTGGGCTAGTCAGTGTCCTTTTGAGAAATAGTAACATTGTGCTATCATATGATCTATATATAGATGAGGGAGAGAGAGAGAGAGAGAGAGAGAGAGAGAGAGAGAGAGAGAGAGATCAAGAAAGAAAGAGATACCACCCCTGTACACACACACACTTTCTCCAGGACTTAGAAGAGTTGAGTCAGTAATGAAATGAGTAGTCATGTCTCGATTTCAGTGCTCCCATGCTGAAGTCAACACATAATAGCTTACACTGAAGCAAACACTTAGATGCAAGTCTGTCAAACACTAAAGAAGGGATTACCTCAGGGATGTGCCAGTCCCTTTGAAGAAAGCTGCCTTTGGTAGCTTTTCAAGCAGTTGCTTGGCTACCTATTCTCTAACAATATCCCAGTCAGAACTGCCTGGTCACTATCGCTCTCTGAAGACACAAATAAAACCTGGATAGATGTATATCCTTGTAACTCTCCTTCCTTTCAAATAAGTTTTATTAATTATTTTCTGAAAAAAATTGTTTTTTTTTTATATATAACATACCAGAATCACTATAAATACTATAAATATCTAGCATGGTACAAATTGTTTCACTTTATGAAATATTTTCCCGGTGTTTAACTAAGATTGATATTGTCTCTAAGAATACTAAAAGTCACATGGTCCAAATTGCTCTTTCAAAAGCTGTTGAAGTATCATGAAAGGCTGGTTGGGGGAAGGTAAACTCATTGTAGTGATTGGAAAGTAGGTGGTAAGGTCTTTTAAAAGGTGTACTGCACCGGTTACTACTGTATAAATAAGGCATGCTAAATAAAAGCATGCCAAGCTGCAAAATTCTGACCATCCAGAGAACATGCTTCTATATTTACCTTGTGCCCCACTCACCTTGATGCTGGCCATGAAATATGTTTTAGGGTTTACAGAGTACCATTATTTCTTATGCTTTATAATTGCATTCTAAATAAGTTTCTAATTTTATCAACCAAGTTGGAATGGACTGGATTTTTTATTATTATCATGGCTTGCATCAGCAAGCCAGGTTTTTTCAGAAGGCCATTTGTCTCCTGCTCTTCTTGGTTTTAATATCCTGTATTTTTATAAGCCTAAATTTGGATATATGAATAAAATGTACATAGAAAAATAAAACAAGTATTTAATTATTTACAAGTATTTACATTAATATTCATGGAATCCTGAGTGTTTTAACCTCTTACATACTTTTCAGGTTCCCTCAGGTGACTTCTATGCCAGGAAATACAAACCAGAAATGTGCTTGAACAAAATGATTTGCCAACATCCACAAGTACAAAAGCAGTGATTAGATGAGAATCCATTTTCCCATAAATATAAAGATTTACTACTGTGTTTGGCACATAGATATGGAAATTTGTAATGTTTGCAAATAATATGTAAAGTAAAATGATATTACATTTTCCTTGTTTATAATTAACGGCCAGATCAATTGTGTTCAGTCTCTAAGAATTCAGACAGAAGTTACCTCACCTGCAGAACTGTCAGAAATTTCATGCTGAGACCATTATAGACACAGTCATACAGCTTTGTTCGTAACTCCTAGCATATGACAAAAATTTTTACACTTGACAAAACATGATGGTAGGTTTATGAAAGAAAACTTGAAAAACTCACATCCTTTTGACAGATTTTATATGACATATTCTAGAGCAGTAGTGTTGTGGATGGCTCTGTGCTGCCTGCATTTTGATGTTAATGTCTGCTCTCCTGGGAAGGGCTATGGACAAGGAGTGAGTCAGGTACTCAGGTGACTTCTCATGAACCAATCCTCTATGAATAAAAGAGCCAATCTCTGGGTGAATAGGAGGGGAAGAGAGGAGGAGAGAGGCTCCTTTTGGATGAGGGTAAGCCCATGGACAAGATGTAGTTGTAGAGTTTCCTGGTATCATGGTAGATCCTTGCAGATCCAGGACCTGAGGATTAGATTTAATAATGGTTACAAGATTAGGTTTTAGTTTTAGGTGCAGTTAGAGAGAAAGTTACAGCAGCAAAGCTTAGGTTTGTGTGATGTGCACCTCAAAGTCCGTGGGGTTTTGTAGCAGGAGATGGCATGGTAGTGATCTGCCTGGCCAGTGAGAATTTAGAGATCGGTGTAGAGCATTGGAACAGGAATTTGGATGGCAGCTAAGCCAGGAGCTAGCTGGGCGCCTGTTTTCTAATACTTCCCACAACATAATATTTACATTATGATTCATAACAGTATAAAATTATATTTGTGAAGTAGCAATGAAATAATTTTGTGGTTGGAAGTCACCACAACATGAGGAACTTTACTAAAGGGTCACAGCATTAGGAAGGTTGATACATTGCCCTAGAGCTTCTCAGAAACATGCTATGTTAGGGATAATAGAAAATTTAAGTTTAGCCATCATGGTTGTCCAACATCAATAAAAAAATTGTTTCTGTTGCATGACAGATATCATTTATAGGGGGTTTACAATAAAGGATTATTCTATTAGAATACAATGTAACTGAATCTTTTGTATTATTTAGTTTAAAATAGTTGTGTTTAAAATAGGTGGAGACAGCTTAAAGAAGAAATTGTTCATTTTGGTTCACAGTTTGAGAGGCCTCATGGTATGTAGGGTGTAATAGAGCAAGCCATTCTCATTATGTTTTGTCAAGAGACAATCATCAGTGAGGTGTTTCAGCTCCAAATATCCTTTTGTTATGTCTTTTATTTTGTCTATCCTTTCTCTGAGCATATACAGTAATACCACTTCCACTTACATGCAGGATGGGTTCTTTCCTATTCTGCTAATCCTCAAAAAACCCTTCACAGACATACTTAGAGATGTTCTTTTCCAAATACTCAGCTAATGTTAAGGACACTAAAGTGTAAAATGACCGTTTACCATAACTCTTGTAAATATCAGTTGTTTATGTATTTTACTATATTGAACTCATCAAAATAACTACATCTTCATAATAAATGTCATATTTTGAAATTTAAGAAAAGTAGTTTTGGATTTATATCTGAACTATAAGAAATGATTATACATTTGATCTTTACACCTGGGGAAATGGTGAATTGCCAATAATATTGTGTTAAAATGCAAAGGGTGCTCTTTATGCCACTATTTGTGAACAATATTAATTTTGAAAATACTTCTAAGAATGAATTTTTTAAAATACTCAGTTTTTAAATGTATTAACAACTGTATGTGGATTAATGGATAGGAGATAAAAATAAAGTCAAGTAAGTGATTAGGTAAAATTTGATGAGTGTCAAATAAATAAAAGCACCCTTCTTTTGAATGATCTTTATGATCATGTATTTGTCTTTACCTTGACCTTCTCATGTGACATATCCTAGATATCAATAACTGTTTAACAAAGCAGTCATTTAAACTTCCTAACTTTTGTCACACTATTCCCTATTACTGAAATGAGGTAACGACTACGTAAATGTATATGTACATGCCTACATATGATAACCCAAATGTTGATCTATTTCTCTCATATCCTAATAAACTCTGTAAAAACTTGGCTTATTTCAAGTAACATTGGCTCTGTCATATCATGTAAAATTGTTATCTTTATGCTACATTTTTTTATTACTTTAATAGTTGTGGTGTTCATATTTCACAAAGATCCCAGTGTGCATCCTAGAACTCTTGCAATATAGCAAACTCTGTGATGTTTATTTCAAACATATATCTCTGCAGCATATGCTATATTTACATGTCTACTATCTAATCCTACAGTATACACACTTTTGGTTCTGAATAAATAATGATTGTATATTGCCCTTCTGAAAGCTTAGATTTCTAGTTATAGTATATTGAGAAGTCCTATAATCAGCTCTTAATACACAAGAAAATAAAATAGCAAGGAAAAAGACCAAATTGATGAGAAAACACCAATTGTTGTGAACTACAATATTTATGTATGTCTTACTTTAACTTACATCTGAGCTACAGCTGTACTTTCAGGAAAACAGTCCTTAAATACTAATGTATATTTTATATGTTTTTACTCACATGGAATATTAAATTCATTTTCATTTATATAGAAAGTATTACTCATTCTGAGTTTTGAAAGTAGCTGTTTTGTGAAGGAACTTGTAAATTACTGAGTAAATAATATGGCTTTTAAAATGATCATATTCACACATATTTACATAACACCACAGTATCTCTAAGGATTTATCATAGTTTTCTAAAACCCAGCTTACAAAATTTGTCATTCCTACATCTATGAGCTCTTGTATTTTTTTCATAAACTGAACTGTATAAACAATTTTATCATTATTGCCTCATGGAATTTTGATAGGAGTTAGACTGTTGACGTGAGTAAAATAATACTTTGACTTTAATGGGACAAATCCACATATATCTAACTTTGTAATGGCAAATTTATAGAAAACTGATTATATAACTGTTGTTTAGCCTCCAAATATATGTCATGACCTCATTTTTTTCCTAGTAACTAAATTTATCTACTCTAAATCTCATGCAATTTTGATTCTATTTGCAACTGCACAAATTATACAATGTCACTCTTAAATGGCTAATTGACAAGCTTATAGCTTTGCTTTGTACTTATTATTACAATGACATGGTCCATAGTGAGCTAAGCTTTCTCCTTTATTCAGCCTGCTCACTGTCTTCCCATTACTGATTTAAGTTCTCTCAGAGATTAACATATATCTTTGTGGACACATTTATCATCTTTTCCCTCAGTTTCTAGATGTTCAATGCCCTTTATCTCAGGTAGTTCAATTACAAAATACCTCAAACTAAATGACATTCCTCTCTAGATCTTCCTATTTTCACAACTGTTAAAACATTGGTTGTTGTCTCCTTTCACCAACAAAGTGATACTATTGAAAACCAAACCAAACCACACCAAACAAAACAAAACATGAAGCTCTGTAGGAAAGCATGAGATATAATTGAGTCCCAGTTCTGCTACCTGCACTCCTTGCTGGTAGACTGAAAATCTTCACACAATGCTATTAGTTATGGCTTCCCAAATTCTACAGATCCCAAATAGGATTCTGTGAAGAGTCTCAGGAGCGCATTTGTCAGTGTCATAACTTAACATCCACACTGCTCATCATGAATCTCCTATACTTGTGCATTAATATTAGTGTGTATTTGCTTCATAAATATGACCCCCCAAACCACCAGTGATTTATCCATCTATAGTTTCTGTTACTCCCAGGAGCTGCATGAATAGCCATTCTGTACATTCCTAGTCATTATATACTAAATCCTAGAAAAACTTGAGAGTTGTATTTGGGAGACTGAGTACATATTACAGAGACTTTCAATGCTTAGTGATGCCTTTCAGTTTATATGAAAAGACAATAGAGAATGTTTGGTAGCTTGGATAGTAAGCTGAACATAGTAGTTTCAATTAAATTGAAATTTCTGTTGAGGACAGTACCATATTAACAAAAAGAATGGGAAAGAAAAAAAAAATACAAACTAGAAAAACACTAGATAAGCCACAAGGGAATTTAGGATAAAAAAAGCCTCAGCCTCAAAAGGATATATAATTGTTAGTTTTTATTGTCTTTACTTTTGTTGTTTGTGGTGAGAGTTTATGAGTGTAGTTTCTGACATTACTAGGAGACACAATCTCACAGAAAACTCTCTGATCCTCTATCTCTTAGAATCTTTCTAGCTGCTCTTCCACATTGTGCCCTGAGCCTTGAGTGCCAGAGTGTTTTGTATATATATAAATAGGGACGCAATCCCCAACTTTGCATTTTGATTGGTTATTGTTTACTAGAATGATCTTTTTTGTGCTGCAAAGAGAAGTTTCCTTGATGAGGAAGGGGATTTATGTTATATTTATCTGTGGGTTTAGTGACACCTGGTTCTAGATTGTTGTTAGTAACTGTACTGCTTTAGTAAAGTGGTTGTTTTCAGTTCTTCTCCAGTTTCCATGACTTAGTGCCAGTTAGCTAGTGGGAATTAGAAAGATTGTGTTTAGCACCAGAGTTTGTGCACACCCTTAGGTTTATTGTGTCATGCTAATCTTTGATATGGTTCAAAGGTGTCATAGCATGATTGGATTGTTGATTTGCTGCCTCCCCCCTCCCCCCAGCCTTTGGCCCTGAATGTCTCCTGCTGCCCTGAAACCTAGTTCTTATGGAGGAAATGTTCAGGTCAGATCCAGTTCAGGACTCTCTGAAATGTATAGTGTCTTCAGCAATAGGGATTACTTTTAATATAGTTAGCTAATACAGGTTTAGTCTTTCAGTCCTGGTACCCCAGTTGATTTACTCAGAGTAACAATATCACATAACAGAGATTTATAGGAAAGTAAAAAGTGGGTTCTTAAATTCTATTTTCAAAGGGGACTGTAAAACTCACTGTAGTGATGATAGGCAATAAACAAAGGATGCCTTTTTAGGCTACAATGCAAAGAAAATGTCACATCTGGAAACAAGACATGTATGTAATTTCTAAGGTGAGACAGATGAGGTTGCTGCTGTTAAAGTACTAAAATATAAATATTTATATTCTGTAATCTATCTATAAATTTTTCACGATGTTTGATTTTTACCTTGGCTTATGGTATTTGTTGCTATTCTAAGAAAACAGAAATATAAATTGTAAATAAAGGGACTATTGTATTCACTCATACAACAAGATGTGTTTCCTACTCTTTATTTTGTATTATTTTGTCTGTTTTATCAGCATGTCTCAATAAAGTGAAAGAAAGTAATTTAAATAAAAAAAATTTTAAGAAAGCCATTTTAAAACAGGCCATTTTTCTTAATTAATATGTACACCCTCACTAGAAAAACCTTTATTACAGGATGCACCAATAGCTCTTAAGAATCTGTCAAGACTGAATCCAAATTCCTGAACATGGTATCCACTCAATCATCATTATTTTATATCTGAACATGTTTTTGGAAATAATGTTTCTTCACAAATCTTTTATACCAAGGGCAAATTCAATCCTTATTATTTGTTTTTATATCACAGGTACTATCCCTAACTGCCTCTGCCACTACGATTTTTGCCAAATAGAATACCCATAATATTCTTGTGGGTTCATATTATCTATAAAGACTTTCTACATTGATTATCAAATTACTTTTCTTCAATAGAGTCTTACTGGGTATACAAACCATATAAATGGATGGTCCAAGTCCTAGCAGAAAAAGACCAATACAGCACAAAATCAGAATTATTTTCTGGGGAATTATTGTCTCATAAATGCTTTGTTTGAGTATTTTCAACTTAGTGGTCTTTTACTTGTTTATTATGGTTTCTGATTTTCTGTTGTTATAGGTTTTATTTTGCTGGTTTGTGTGTGTGTGTGTGTGTGTGTGTGTCTGTGTGTGTGTGTGTGTGTTTCTCAAGCCTTTTCTTTCCTTTTTCTAATATTTTGTTTTATTCTGGTTTCTTTGTTTTTATTTGTTTACTTGCTTTTTAATGCTAGAGAGAAATAAGGCATGGAGTTGGATGAGTAGAAAGATGGGGAGGATTTAGGAGGAAATGAAGAAGAGAAACTGATCAGGATATATTACTTAAAAACAATTATTTTCACTAAAATAGAAAAATTAAAAGAAATGCAACTACAAATAATATGCATCATTATTGTGCTTAAATTTAGATTTCAATACTTATATAATCTAATTTATATTGTAGCTCCTAGACAGATTAAAATCCCTGGCTTCCCCCCACAATAGCATACTTCAAAGAAGAAAGAAGTCTGTGCCTGTTTATTTTTCTGTATTTCACTTGTCTAATGATACTTGTTGTGTAAGGCATGTGAAGAATATTTTTATGGATAAATATGTGAATGAATTAATTCAATAAAAATCATCTGAAAAAATGATCAGAATTATTGCCAGATTTTTTTTGTTTTGTTTTTTAAATTTTTTTTTTAATTGGAAATTTTATTTACATTTCAGATGTTTGAAATACAAATTAAATTTGAAGTTTCGGAAGATATGAGGAATTTTATTTTCTTTTATTCTCTTTTGAAAATTATACTGAATGATTTGAGCAGGATAGATATTACATTGGATATGTTATGAAAATAAAAGTACCGAATCTAGGATAATGATGAATTTGTCAAATAAATGGTACAAATGGCTTTTAAGTTTGGCAGTAATAATATATATATCATTATGAATATTAATCATTTAAATTATGTTTTGGCTGGGAAATATTTGTGAAAGAAGAGAAATATACTTCTAAAATAAATAATAATAACTTTCTGTATTAAATATAATATTACTAACACATTTTACTAATTCAGCCGGTTAAAGTACTAGGTAATTGTGCTATTTATATAATCTGTAGTCACAATTTTTGTTTAGTGAAATAGTTTACTAATTTTAATATGTAAGGACATTCATTAAAGTAACTGAAATGTAGTATATAGTATAATTAGAGCACAACTAATTTTAGTAGATGAATAATTATAACTATGACCTTAAAATATGTTAAAAATCACAGTTGGTTTGTATTTATAATATACAAGTGGTAGTTATACCTTTAATACATTGCAGTGTATAATGCTCAACCCATCTATTACTACAAGTCTCTGATCTCATCTGTGATGTGAATATATTATATCCATCCTGCCAAAGACACATTGATGGGTAGCAGTCAATTTTTATTTTCACTACATTATACAGCATATTATAAACTATAAATTTTACTCTTCCTATTTACACCAGGCTCTGTACACTTCGGTTGCCATTTCTCCATTTGTTCTTTCACTGAGCCTCTAAAAAACCAACTTCCAATTTTCTAGTTTTATGAGATAATAGTTCTATATTTTGTGTATGAGTGAAAACATGCTTTTTGTCTTTTTATATTTTGCTTTACATTTTCATTTCTGGCATAGCCAGAAAGAAAGGAAGAAAGGTGTGTGTGTGTGTGTGTGTGTGTGTGTGTGTGTGTGTGTGTGTCCCTCAAAGAGTTATATTCTGTTATTCAACATCTCATATAAGTACAGTGTTTCTTTCGCATTTTATCAGTATTAGAACACTTTTAAAATACAGCTAGCATATTCAAATCTATGTCATATATTCATCAGTTTTTGTACTTTATCTGGCAGTTTTTATCTGTCAGTTACCTCAAACCATTTGGTTTTGTTTGGATAAAGACCACCTTTTTCCATGAATAATAATTAAGTTGACTTCCTTAAGTAATACATTGTGTACTTCATTTCACCTTCAGTAAGTTTTAGGGTAGGAATTATACCCTTTACTCAAATAGGTACATTAGTTTTCTTTTTCCATACTACTTAGATCAGTTTCTAGTGATACTCCATAGAAGTTTCTGCTGAAAAACAAAATTAAAGAAACAAAACCAGAATGCTATACTTTTACTATATAAAAATATTCCCCTATTAAATATATCTCAGATTATACAAACTTACTTTTTGTGAGTTCCCCTTAATCTCTATGCATTTGTCTAAAAAATTGACCAGCACATCATATAACCTAAAGTAAAACAGTTACAATGATACTGATTTAAATAATAAAAAATCAAATGGGACATTGTATTTAATTTCAAACAGAAGTGCAACACAGCTCGTGATTGAAATTAAAAAGCCCTATTTACTTACCCTACTCAATCTTGTCTGCCTGAGTTGAAATCACTGATGAACCACACATTCTAAACAATTCCAATCTTATTAAAATCTTGTCAGGTTGATTTAGTTCATAATAATAAGGAATTGAGGGCTTCACTTGAGTGATGAAATACAAATGCATGTGAATATTCATGGTCACAGATGAGAAACAGTATGTTGGAAATATTGTTAATAATGTAGATATAATATTTGGAACTGTTGATGAGTTTTCTCTCCCAACAGCCCACATAGCATCTCCCAGAGCTATGAAAGCTAGACAGCTGGGAGGAAGCTTCCAGATCCGTGTCAGCTTAATTACTCCAAATTTTGTGATCAAACTGTGTGGTACCTTCAGCAATAATCTGTCTTATCATCATGTTCTGGTGGACAACCAAGAAAATGGCAAGAGTATGTATGCTCGTGGTCAGGGGAGGTACTCCTTTGGGACCTATTTTACAACAACAACAAATCAAGGAAGTATCTCATAAGTGGCACTAAGTTTCTATGGCTTCTGGGAGAATCAGAATTCTTCTGTATAGGGTATTCAATCTATTTTTCAATTTTATTTTCAGTAAGATTATGGAATAGTAGGTTTCTGAATGGCTTTTTCAGTGCATTCAGTGTTAGTCCCTCCACTATCACCTCCTATGCTCTGCCCTTCAGGCTCCCTCCTTTCAGAAGGACCAACCTATTATTACTTTCTCTCCTCTCTAACTTAACCTATTCTATAGTACTTTATTTCTCTTAAGAATATCCTCCCACCTCCAATGGCCCCTTTCTAGTTTTCTGAGCTCTACAAATACTCTAAGTTAAAGACTCAAATCTAAAGATTTGAAGTTAAGATTTACCTATGAGAAAGAGAAAGTGACATATCTGTTTCTGAGTCTGTATTATCTCCCTCGGTATAATTTTTCCAGTTCCATTCATTTACCTGAATATTTCATAATTTTATTTTGTATAACTGAACAAATTTTCATTTTGTATTAATGCTAGTTTCTCCTTAGCTATTCATCTGTTGACAAACATCTAGGGTGATTCCATACACTCACCATGGTGACTAGAGCAGCAATGATCATGAATGAGCAATAACACTGGAGGGTGGATATAGAATCTCATGTGTAGTATATATTTTATAGTATTATAGCATAACATTTTATGTTCTACTTACTGACTAGTCAATCTCTTGAAGGAATTACATTTAGCAAGTGATACCATTTTACTCATAAGGGTCAGATCTTGGGCTTTGAAGAAATAGCATATGAATATTCTCAGTAAGAGATAACATGATAATCCAAAACACCAGGAAGAAAATCAATTTGGTTTGCTATACTAAGGAAATCATAAGAATAGTAGGGCTTTAATACTCAGAGGGCATACAACTGAAAGAGTGTTCAAGATAAATGATTAAATACAAGTCTGGCACATCTTAATGAAAAGAAAATTGTGTAATCATAGAAAAGAGATCAAAACAGTCTGATAACAGGATGAAAGCTAGCCCACAGGATGAAGAGACAGTAGCAGAGGCAAGTTGAGAGTCATTTTGATACATCAAATAAAGATTAGTTTAATGGGAATGAAGGACATTAGAGAGTAACAAGATTTTTAAATTAGTTAAATTGCATTTTGCCTATTATCTATTGATATACAACATGATTAACTATTATAAACTAAGAATGTGATTATTTTCCTGATAATTCATAGGGAAAGGAGAGGAAATGTATATGGACAGAAGTGATACATATCTCTATATTATCTTCTTTACACACTAGGTTGAAATCTTAGTTTTAAAATTGTGACTAATAATTATCACTTTTCTATCTCTATTTTGAATACCAAAAGGAAGGGCAATGTAAATAATTGTGATACACAAAATCTTATAGCTCATGTTAAAAAGATACCTAAAATGGCCTAATTTGCCATTCCTAAGCATTTTTCAGTATTTTTTTCCTTTTAACTACACTAGTAGGGCCAGCAACTGGAAAGCCAGTTTGCTAACCTTGTAATACAGATATAAGATATAACAGGAAAATTATGTACAGAAAAGCAGATACTTCATGGGTTTTGTTGGCATGGAAAAATAAATGAGAATTCTTTATAAGCCCTAATGAAGCTGAGAGACTTTGGACTATTAATTTTAATATGTGTCAATTACAATAAGAAATTTGCAGTATAACATTTAATAGATGGATACTGTCTTCAGTTACCCATGAATCAGTATGTGTTGAAGGCATTTACTCTCAGCTACACAATGTCATGAATGTCAATTGTATATTTGTAATGTTAGAGAAAAGCAAGGAAAACCTCAAATGGAAAGCAGTGTTCCAGTGGAACTAAGTTAATATTAAAAAGACTGTTGAAATGCTAGAGCTGGGATGATGTTCGAGCAGGTAAAGTAAAAATTAGTTCACCTCATGATACTGCAAGGAGAAATAATATTTCCTGATATCAAGAATCCTACTTTCCTCATTTGAGTAAACTGGAAATAATTTCAACTCCATTATTATACTCTGTTATTTTAAACTAGGGGTAAGGATGCTATTCTAAACCAAATTATAGAATTCAAAATTCTAGCTTTTTCCTTAATGAGTCACACACTGTGTTTATATGGAAAAAGATGTGTTCCTGAAAGAAAGTACATTTTCACGTATTTTAAAGCATAATGGATAGTTTATTTATTGACACTATTGGAGATTTTACAAAATACATTTTTAATAGGAGTTATCATGGAGAAGGGCGAAATATTATAATAAACTCTCACATTGTTGAGGCACAGCACCATTCTCTTGTAGGGCAACACTGGATAAGGAAAAGGGTAGGCTTGCCTAACAATATGAATAGAGAAGGGGAAACTATGCCAGTAAACAGTTTAACAACCACAACCAAACAAAGTCACTCTTGTTTAGTATTCTAAGGATTATAAAGTGTATATACTGGTACAAAATGTATCAGAGTTGGAACGTATAGCAAATCTAGGTGTCATTATAGGTCTAACACATAGTAATCCTAAATATTTATTGAACTCCTTGTACCCAGAATTAGAATTTGGTTTAGAGGAAAAAATAGAAATTCAAGATAGGAATTACATATATTCAGGTAATATATCTAATTACTTCTAAAACTAATGCTAATCTAAGCATTAGCTATATTATAAAGAACTTATTTCATCTAAAACCTGTCAATATCATTTGGAACATCATTGCAAATAGAGTAACTTAGATGATAACATATAATAGCATAATTTGCTTATCTTTTTCAGGATTGTTTTATACAGTTTTAAAACTTATTAATAGTAGAAAAATATATAGAACTCATTTCACTGGGAGAAGAAATTCTGAATATGTCTGAATCTGAAAGATGTGAGCAAGGTATTCAATGAGAAATATACTTCAACAGATGGGAGGAATCAATGATAAAATATTGTGTTCCCAATTATTAGACTTCTGTAATGGTGCTACTGTTCCCACACAGGTGTAAGAGATATGCCAATCTTGAAAAGTTATATATACCTTTCAGAATTTGGATAGAACTTGCCTAGGAAATCATTATGCTAACGCATGCTATTGTCACAGTTTTAGACTCTGTTCACAAAATCTTGTTTGGAACATTCTGGAAAAGTCCTTTCCTGTCCATCCTTTAAGCTTATTAAGATCAACAACTCTGTCTCAGACAAAACACTTTTCTGATGTGTTTTCTCATTTGAATTGAAGCAAAGAGTCAGGTTCTCTTTCTTAAAACCTATCTGTAATCACAAATAACACAAGAATGAAAGAATTAGTACTGTGTTCCCAATATTCACTGACAACAATCTATTTAACTACATGCTTATATTGTTTTCATTTGCATTCACATTATAAAATACTTTTTATATGTTTGTATTTATTTTTGATCAAGTTTGATGTAGATATAAGTATTCTTCAGATGTAAGTAATTAATCATCAGACAGTTGAAGGACTGGGCTTTTATGAAATATGCTTAGTTATTATTTGGAAAGACAAAAATGCATGATTCAGCATTAAAATATCCTTAATACTGTGTATCAACATTTTAACAATTTCTAAACTAATGAAATAATTTACATGCCACTTTCGCAATCCTTATAAAATATCATGTAGTTTTGTTTCTCCAGAATATACAAAATGTGAAGGAAAAGTATCATTTGTGCTGTGCTGTTCACACACTTCCTCTTACATCTTATAAGTGTGACATTCTTCTTTCATATTAAACACACCAGGAGAGTCAGCTTAATATGTCTATTTGATATTTTGGTGCATGATGTATCATTTCATTTGGGAAATGATCAATGTGGGAAAAATGACATAAAAGATGAGAATCAGTATTCAGGAGATTCATTGCATAAAAAAAACTTTGGATGTACAACCAAGGCCATGAGACACAATTGAGGTCCATCTGTGTCAAGTTTGTATTCAATTGCATAGCCTCTATTCCATTGGTATTACAGTCAAGTTCTCGAGAACCAGGAGAGGAACAGTGGAAGGTGTTAATTAGTTTGAGGATATCCACTTCTTCAGAGAAAATTACCAAAAATCTAAATGTTGAAAAGACAAATTACTGCTTTGAGAAGTATAGCATAAGCTCCTCAATACAGTCTCACTTATACTGAAATCAAAATATAAATTTCTAATGCTCTTGACATTGAGAATCCACAGCAGGATGTCAAAATGAAAAATATTTATAAAACCCCTAAAGTTCTTCAAGAAGTAAGGTAATATGAAGAACAAAAATGTGTTTTGTATCATTAAGTGGTTTAAACATTTTTCTTTGAAATAACGAGAAAATGCATAATTTTCAAGAGGCTTCTTGTAAGGAAAAGATCCTAGGTATATATTTCATATCCCATGCACTCTGAAATTATTAACTCATTTGTAAATTGTATAGAGAAATGGACCGATATAGTAAAGATGATCAGGGGTTTTCATCTATCCTTTAGTAATATAATAGCTATTATTTTCAATATAATTATATTCTAATGTGTAAACTACACACACCATGTGTTAACTTGGTAGGAGCACCTGCAATGGCTGATGGGGTTGCTATTGGTAAACATTTAGGAAAACGAAAGACAATTACATGAGCCTTCCATATGGAAAAAAAGTAATATGAGAGTTCATGTTTGGTAGTGTGTGACTAAATAACCATGCTCCAATTTCTATGGAAAACTCAATAAAGCTTTGGGAATGTCGTATGTTCTAGGTATGAAAATAATCTAGTAAAGTGGGTCATAGCAGATGAATTTGCTTTGCATGCCATTCAGTGATCCAGGTAACAATAATCTGCTGTAGAATATAGGAGAATAGCTAATAACAACTTTTGAAAATAATTTAAAAAAAGCCACAACAAATTTCCACTACCAAATTAAATGACTGTCATAGGCATGTATTAATTGTGTAGTGTTTGTGTGTTTGTGTGCCTGTGTGTGTGTATGTGTATATCTCATTATATTTCTTTGGAAACTACTTATTTTAAAACAACCAAAACCACTGATTGTGTTTCCAAAGAGTTACCACCATTACCACCTTTAAGGCAGCAGAAAAAAAAATAACTTTTTTTTTTTCAAAATGTACATTGCATCATGTAGGTATATATGTCATTGAAGCAACATTTCAAAACATTTCACGTGAAGTTCAATTGCTTCTTTGCATAATAATGCATAATATGAAATGAATTTTGATACTCATTTTAACAAATTAGAATACACTTTCCTTATAATAAGGGGCATCATTAAAGCAATTTTCACGGTTTCTAAACTAAGAAAGCTGATTAGTTGACTCTTAATAAACACTGTTCATTTATAAAACAAGGCTAACTGTATATGCTAGGAAAGAAGAGATATTAAAGAGGCATCTCTTATTGTATGGGAAAAGTCAGCTCATTTTCCTCAGTTCTGACTTGCGCTGACCTATGACAAAAGATGTGAAATGCAACATGTTCTTCAGCAATTCAAAATTTGTAACTACTTTCATTGAGAATTTTTGTATGTATACTCATGAGGGATACTGGACTATAATTTATATATTTTTGTTGGGTTTACACTTGATTTCACTATTTCAATATTATTTGCTTTGTGAAGGAAAAATAAATAAATAAAAAAAAAACAAAAACAAAAAAAAAAAAAAACAAAAAACAAAAAACAAACAAACAAAAAAAATATAACCAGAGTTACTGTTTAAAAAACCAACTTACTGAGCATGTCACCCAGACTGGCTAAAATTTTCTAAACCCTTTGTCTATGGAATATTGTCTGTCTTCCATGAAAAGAACAAAAAAATCTTTGTATTTGTTTTCAATCCACCTCTTTTCAATTCCTTTATCCTTCCCAATCACATTTAAAACTTTCCAACTAAGCAGGTCTCATGCTGGCTCACAGAGACTGAAAGGCAAGTGTGGGTCTGCATGGTCTGCAGCAGCCAGATGCATATATGTTATAGCTATTAGCTTATTCTTTTGTATGACTACTAACAGAAAAAGCAGTTGTATTTCTGACTTTTACCTGTTCTTGGGACTCTTTCCCCTGGTATTGAGTTGCCTTGTTCCCTCTTATTGGGTTTTCTTTTTCATCTCGTTATGAAGGATTTTGCCTTGTCTTATTATATCTTGTAATTTGTGTATTTGTGTTTGGCTTTGGGTTTCTCGAGAGGGGTGGTTCTGGTAAAGAAGGGAGCTAGTGGGTAGCTGAGAGGATGGAGGAGTAACAATTGTGGTCTAGATGTATTGTATGATAGAAGAATATTTTTAAATAAAAATTTTAAATCATCAGAGTAATGCAATGATTATAGAAAGATAAAGATACAGAGATACAAAGAAAAACATGGGTTTATATGTATATGTTCATGTAGGAAATGTGTAAAATGTTTAGTGTTCACATATGGAAGCCAAAATTATATAAGCATTAAGTGTCTTCCTCTGTTGCCTTCCATTTATATCTGAGACAGTGTCTGTCTCTGAATCAAGAATTCATGAATTTGACTAAGTTGCCTGGACAATGAGCTTAGGTTCTACATATTTACTACAAAGGAGTTTTAAAAATATGGTTAATGGTAATCCTAACTCTGGTGCTTAACTTGTGCCCTGGACATTCCCTGTACCATCTTTCCATTCCAAAATCTATTACTATCTATGTATTTTGTACTCTTCAAGCCATTCTTTGGCCTTCCTGGATCTTACCAAAACCAAAAAAAAAATTCATCATTGGCTTTTAAAATCAACTTCAAATAACTTCATCTTCCAGATCTTTGAAGCTTTCTCTCATTACCTCTGAGGAATCTTTTCTTCTTTGTGTTTTTTATATTTTTTATATGTAGGTCATCAATATCCCTTTACCAAACCTATATCCTTGTTGTACATTTAAATGTCAATCTCTGTTTTTTTAGATTAAAAAAAAAAATCTCAGTAATTCTGCATAATGAAAGCCCAGCAGAGTTAACCAGTAGAGTGCCGGGAACATTAGAGAACTATTGGGTAAAAGCCACTTAATGAATAACTGATAAAGTAAGCTTCACATAAAGTTTTAAATCTCATTTCAAGCACAGAATGTTGAGTACATGCGATTAATTTGGGTTCTTAAAATGATTTTGATAATGTTCAAAAATACAGAATATAAGACATAAAAATATCAATTATGTCTATGCTTAATTTACTAACATTTATAAAGCTAGTTTATAGAGTTTTTGCTGGCTAGTTTTATGTCAAACTTGACACAAGCTAGTGCCATTAGAGAGTCCAGACACTCAAATGAGAAAATGCTCCAGAACATAGGGCTATAGCTATATGTAGTTTCTTATTAGATGATTGATGGGGAGACCTGCCTATTGTGAGTATAGAAATACCTGTTCTGGTGGTTATGAATTCATAAGAAAGCAAGCTAAAAATTTCATATAAAACAAGCCAGTATGCAGCACTCTTGTGTTCTTTTATTAGCTCCTGCACCAATTGGGCCTGATTGAGTTTCGTCTGACTTCCTTTGATGAACAGTGCTTAGATGTATAACCCCAACCAAATCCTTTACTTATCAGAAACTTTTGGTATGGTATTTTTCATAGCAAGAGAAACACTAATATACAATCCCATAAAAAAGACTGGTAATCGCTTTTCATTAGGTATTTTCTTTATTTACATTTAAATTTAGCCCCTTTCCCAGTATCTCCTCTGGAAACCCTCTAATTCACCCCTTTCCCCCCTGCTTCTATGAGGTGAACCAAATTATTAGAAGTCTAAAACACCAATGAATAAAAATAGTGAATGTAAATTGAATGTAATAACGTTAGAAAATCTTCTCTCCTCCCACACATGCAGAGTACTTTCAAGTACTAGGGATGCTATTCAATGATGAAAATTTTAGTTGGGCCCCGGGTATATATATAAATGTATCATAATATATATATTTTTGTTTTTTTATAAATGTATAATCTTAAGTTTGTAGCACGATTAATGAGATTAAGTCAAATGTTATTTGCTAATGTACAATTTAATTTCCATTTTATAATAAAACTAGTAAACATTTATAAAATGTTTCTGCTAAAAAATAACAGTCTCTTATGCCCTTGATACAATTCCACCATGGGCAGTGTCATAGTTAGGGTTTACTGCTGTGAGCAGACACCATGACCAAGACTACTTTATAAGGACAAACATTTAATTGGGCCTGTCTTTACAGGTTCAGAGGTTCAGTCCATTATCATCAAGGTAGGAGCATGGCACCAACCAGGAAGACATGTGCAGGAAGAGCTGAGAGCCTGGGCTAGGCATACTCAAACAATCACAGCAATATATATTTGAACATTAATTTGAACATTACTGTAGTATAACATGACACTGCATCTATTCATTTGAAAACATATACCACTTTAAGTTGTTGTAATGTTTCATCAATTTCAAATAAAAATTCAGAATTGTGCCATCTCATAAATATTCTTGTAAGTTCCTTTACATACTACCATAAGTCAGTATTTGTTTATAGGAATTAAAAAATTTAGTATTCATAATTTATAGATAAGACTGTTTTACTTCATATTTTTTAAATGACATTTATTAGTAGATAAACCTCTAAATACATACTGGCAAATTATTTAAATGTCATACTTGATATGTATAAAATATTGAATAAAAATTGTAAACATTTCTACCAAACTTAATTTTTTAAAAGCTCTTCATATTAATTCTAATGAAAATCTGATTTAGTCTTGTATTAAAACTACCTCATCTAAACTTATATTGTTTATATTAAAGTTTAATTGAATATGTTGCATTTCTCTAGTTTTTTCCAAATCTTTAATTGTTTTTCATATATTTAGAATGTCAATTCAAAAAGATATTTCAAGCAACTCTGAAATTTAACAACATTTTCTAATACTGACATTGAAATTGTAGATGTATCTACATGATAAATTTACCATAGAGATAATCAAGATATTTAAAGAAAGAATATATATTATTTTCATCTGAAATTAAATAATTAGTAAGAAGAAAATGCATATGCTGGGATTTCTGAATTACCTTCTCAAAAAAAAACATAAAAAATAAAGAAAATTATATCACATGTTTATATATAAATAGGGGACTGTTTACAAAAACAGTTAAAATTCCAATACTCATCGCAGCTGCAAAATACAAATTTATATTGTATGGTACTAGTGAAAACAAATGATTGAAGGAAATAATTACATACAATTTGGTCTATTTCCAACAAAATTAAATATCTGAAGAGAAAGTTATTTTTGCCTAAAACACATTGTTAATAAATTTGTATACCTCATATCACCCATGTGATTGGATTTTGCATTCAAATCAATTTTGTTGTTAATTTGATTAGAAAATCATCCATATTCTGGTTTAAAAATTTACTTTGATTTTAACCGGCGATTTAAAACTGTAACTGCTTATGAATTTATTCAGTTCCACCTCTAAATCTTTAAGTAATTTTTACAAAACTTGTAATAACATATTATATAATTTAACGGTAGCAAGGTGATTGAATGCACATTCAAATCTGATGCAATCATATCTGTTCAAAACAAGTAAAAACTGAGGAATTTAGTGAACTGTGTCAGAAAATTTTTGACTTACAGCATTATGACATCTAAGCCCCTTATGAGTTACCAATATAAAAATACAAAAATACAAAGGAGCAATTCCAAAAGATAAAATTTTGCTGAATAACTGATAATAGAAGAGAAATCTATAGAAAAGGATTGATTACAAAACGTGCCAGATTTAGAATAATTTAATTTACAACTTTTATGTCTCTGAGGTCCTATGAATGTGAGGTACTTTCATTAGTAACTGTATTTAAAGAATCACTTTAATTGAAATATTCTCTTAGCTTGGCAAATTCTCAATCTCATTCTTGCTTTGAAATAAGGCAACGATGTTATATGATAATATTCAAGACCTTAGTCATGAATTATAATTACTATATCATTTTCTTTTGTTCTTAAAATGTTTAGATAATTTAAACCTTTCTTAAATACTTATTTTATATTTGTGGTATTTTTTATAAATTAATTAAATATTTAATATTTTTTGAATATTTCATACATCAATACATTATCACCCTCTTTTAACCCCTCCCAATCACAATATATTCTTTAATTAATTGAAGTTACACACACACACACACACAAACACACATGTACATATACATACAATTTAAAAAATGCAAACATTCTATGTAATATAATGAGTCTATGTAGCTTTTTTTGGTATGTGTATATTTCCAGTTTTAATCATTTGTAATTGGAAACCTATATGAGAGTTCATCCCTGGAGGCAACTGATTTCCTCTTTCTCAGCAGTTATTGATCTCCTATGGCTATTCATCTAGGTTGGGACCATGAAGCATTCCCACTGTTCACATTAACATATCAAATTGTATTGCCATAATGTTGATCTTATTTTTTTAGTCAATAATATGAGCATTCTTGGGCACATTTTTCTTGCCGTGTCTGTGAGTTATATACTCACAGAAAGCATTCTGTCTCTCTGGCTCTTATAAACTTTCCTTCCATCCTTATTCTACAGTTTTCCCAGAGTCTTAGTGTTAAATATTGTATTGAAAAGGTATCTGTTGGATTGGTAATCTCAGTTACCTATTCTCTGCATTTTGAGCAGTTGAGTATCTCTTTAATAGTCATCATCTGTTGCAAAATAAAGCTTATATTGATGAATGTAAGGGCTATATTTATCTCTGATGAACGATAGGTGTTTAGCAAAAACTAGATTATATTTCTCAAGAAACTGCAGGAGTCGTCTCTCCATATGTTTAGACTTCACTAACGATGGGACAGTTTCTAGGTTTTACATACCAGGCATGAATTATCTCCAATGATAGTGGCCTTAGGTCCAATGGGACAGCGCTAATTACCCCCAAGATAAAAAGTGTCACTTTTGACTACTGTAGATAGTTATTGCCTAGTTCAGTCATTATTGTGATTTATAGGTTTACAGTCACATAGGTCTACTGACTGCTTTTCTCCTTTGACATTTCTGGTACCATGAGAACTAGTCTTTATGGAATAGGCCATCAGGTAAGTACCAACTCAGTTTCTGTAAATCCTATATTTGAATTTCATGGGTCCTTTGGCAATAGGGTAAAGGTCTTACCTTCAAATTTTGGGAGGCAATTAAAGGCAACAGCAATAGACTAAATATTAGATGGGTTCTCAAACATTTCTGAACAACTCACAGGAAGGTTTCTTATGTGTGTTGTTTGTTGTTGCTGTTGATGGTGATTGTGAATGTGGTGGTGGTGTAAGTCCATGAATATCAAAGAACATGATTTGAGGCCTAAAATTTCCCTTATCATTTTGCTATTGAGACAGAGTTTTCACTTTTTAGCCTTGGCTATTGTCCATTTCCCAGAATCCCTGGGATTATAAATATGAATCACCATACCCAGATCACTTTGGAATACTTTTATTAATTTTTGAAACCAAAATGTTACTAACTTAGAAACATTCAAATACAGAATCATATAAAATCGGAAAGCTACAAAGAGCATGACTTATGAAAAACTGAGGAATATTTGATGATAACACTGTGACTATGTTAACTGTCATTTCAAAAATTTATAGGGCTAAAAAAGTTAGAGCATTTGTAATAATTAAACCATATATTTCATAAAAGAAAATTTTAAGCATTGGTTTAATATATTATAGAAGTAGAATGTTAGAGAAGCTGTAAGTATGGTTCAGTAAAGTATGGAGTACAATCGTCAACCCGGAAGACCTAGACTCAAACCCGGAACCACATGGAGAAAAGGATAACCCAACTTCTGAAAACTGCTCCCTAACATTGCATGCATAACAATACACACAAAATAAACACGTAAATGTACAATGTAATTACAAGAAAGAAGTGAAGCATGGAAGAAAATATTTATAAAGAATGTATTATCATCAGATGCATTAAAAAACTTGCAAATAATTCATAGCCTCAGTCAAACTATTCTAGCATTTTCAATTAGTATGGAAGAGAATAATGAGAATGATTTCATTCCTCCCCACTTGAGTGCATTTAAACTCAGTACAATCAAATAGTATTAAATTATCTTAGGAAGTTATTAGCCATATGTGAATGAAAATATTACTCAGCAAACTGAATAGTTATCCATTAGCTTTTTCTCAACATATATAGTTTACTATCAAAGAAACAATCCAAATGTGTCACTTTATTTTTAAAGTCCTTCTAGATAAGGAAAATATAGAATTTGATAGAAATCTTAATTTTCATTAATAATAGTACTCAGCTTTTGAAAACAAAATTATAGATTAAAACTTAAATATGGACATAAATTATTAAAATATTTCTTTCAATCACTTTAAAGCAAAGATATGAACATGTAGGTGATTTATATGCATTAATTTCTCATGTTATGAATGGCAAAACCAGAAGATTAAAAGCTAGCATTTATTAATCTCAAAGCTCTCACTGGTTCTGTGAGTCAGAAATAATTTCCCTTTATTTTATATTCCTAAATTGCTACTTTGGCATTCTTCCATAAATTCAATTGTTTAATTCATTCAACAAACATTTAGTGTAAATATAAAATGAGCTAATTGTGAGCTGCTAATCAACATGTCACATGAGAGTGTAAGGAAGTGTGAATAAACAAGTAAATGCAATTAATTATGTGAGCAAATTAGGAGATGGAATTGGTTGAGTACCTAATTGAGGAAATGAGTGCTATGAAAAATAGGAGAGAATGAATAAAGCAGAATACTAGAAATATGCATAATGATCAAAATTATAACATATTTGAACAAATGAAGTTTTTTGTGCATCTTAACATGTTTTTTTTTATTGGAAATTTTATTTACATTCAGAGTTCTCTCCTTACCCCATTTCCCCCTCCCTCTCAGGAACTCACTATCCCTTTTCCCCCCCTCCTCCTGCTCCACGTTGGTGTATCCCCCACCCTCCCCTCGTACCTCACCTCCCCACCCTCGAATATCCACCCCCCACGACGTCCAGCCTTCATGGGACCAAGGATTTCTTCTCCCACTTATATATAGCTCCCTGCATACATATCTGGAGCCATGGCTCCCTCCCTAAGCACTCCCAGGCTGGTGGTTTAGACCCTGGGGCTCTGGTTGGTTGTATTGTTGCTTTCCTCTATTTATATGTGCTTTTGACATTCTGAAAGCTCTAGTTCAATCAATAAAATGTCTACCTGTCAACTACATAGACCATAAGCCTCTTGAAGAAAGAGTTATTTATCTGTTTGAAATCTTTCAATATAAAATTCTGTAAATGTTTGCCAAATATGTGTAAAATATTTAAAAATTAGAACGTTTTAGTTTGCTCATTACATGGGACTTCTACAATTATTAATTCACACTTCCATTTCCATTCATTTATCTTTCTTTGACTTTATTGTGATAAATTACATTTGGTGACCTATTTCTTGGTGTCCTTGTAGCTTTGTATCCAATAGTGCTTTATTATATAGATTTATTTATAAGAAATTCATGTAAATGAGTTGTAACCAGTTATAATATCAGATCAATGCATATAATACAATATATAATCCACTGTGTTTACATTACATACTGTTTTCTAATTTAATATAAGCTATTCCCTATTAGTTTTTAGATATTCTGGGTCTAAACTTTTTTTATTCACTTTACATCCTCTCACTCCATTGTCATCCCTCCTATAATCCTTCTCCCATCCCCATGAAGATCCTGAGCCATATAGGTTAGCTTCCTTTCCCTCACTCATCTTCCCTGCTCCCTGAATCCTCTAGGGTACCCCAAGCTGCCCTGAGCAGTTTTGCTATCCCGGTGGACATTCATTTTCTGGGTCCAAACTTCCAATGGTTTCTCCAAACATTGAGAATCACACTGATTTTAATTCTTAAAATAAAAAAAATATATAAAATTAAAAACATATTATTTTTTACTTGTATCAAAAACACCCACATCCCACACATACACATCAACCGTGCCTATTTCTGGCAAGAATAAACCTGATCATCTTCTATTACTGGTTATCCTGTGAGGTATTTAGAGAACTACCTAACAGCAGGAATATAACATTGCTCAATTTGAGAATTGCCAATGACTAATCTGGTAGAAAATTCTAAGACAAAGCCTTCCTCTTACAATTAACCAATAAACTGTATTGCGCAAAATAAACATTTTGAATAGAAAAATTGACAAAAAAAATAAGCTCTCACTTTGAATTATTTTACTATTTTAAATACAGAATACCTTCCTAGGCAGAACTAGTTTGGATTACAGAAAGTATCTAAAGTATGAAATTTGGTGGTATGTGTGTGAATGTGTGTGTGTGTGTGCGCATGTGTGTACCTGTGCATTCAGGAGGTGTAAGTATAATGATCAACCTTAACTATGAAACAGAATGAATTATTTTTCTTTGTAAATGTTTGTACAATGATTACATTAACGATTCAGTATACCTTCATAAATTTGAAACATTAACCTAAATAAAAGAGCCCCTCGTTTTGACCTACTCAATTTAGCAAAGCCTATTCCTTTGCTAACCCCTTATAAACTTTGTAATTATAATTGCTTCATCAGTTTTTTCTTTTTTTTCATTTATAAACAAGTAGACTTTAGTTGGTGTAGTTCTCTACAGGAAGTAGGAATGTATTCTGCAATATTTTCTCGCGAGTAAAAACAGTAATACTGTCAACCGATATTTAGCAAACCACTTCTAGATATCCACCAGCAAAGAATTTGCTTCCAACAGAGCCATTTGAAGCTCCAGGATACAAACATGCTGAAAATGAGAATCCAATTAAGCCCTTTTACTTTGGCCTGTTAGTTTCTTTTAAAGAGCATGAATATTGTTGGTAATAATGATTGTTAAACCCCTAAAAATCCATAGGAAGGTAAATAGAAACTTCCATTTACAATGAGCATGCTGTGGTAACAACTGTCTGCTCTGGATAACTATTTCATTTGGAAAACCAGCTTATTACTTCTTGGTAGGGGGTGAGGATGTGACATCCTTTTGAAGACACAGAAGGAGGAATGAGATGAGAAACTGTCTGAGGGCAGACAAGGAGGGGGAAAACTAGTGTAATGTAAAAAAAAAAAGATAAAAATAATAAATTACAACTTATAATAAAACAATTAAAACATTATGAAGTCTTCAGAGCATCATTCTTTCAATCAGATAATTGAGATTTCATATGCTTGTTATTTTCATCAAAATCTAACAATTTCAAGTTGGAAGCTTTATTATGTTTTTCTTCAGAAAAGTGTTTGCTTAGTAAGCTTCATGTAATACTGTATTTTCCCAAAGTTCCATTGCTTTGTTTCCTTCACACGCATTAAATTCCATTAAACTCTACTTTGAGAAATGAATAAATTTGGTTACCATTTACAAAAATTAAAATTTATTATGTTGGTCATTTGTTTACTTCCATTTTTATTTATTCTCCTCTATTAAATAATCTGCTATACACACACAATAAACTCTTTATATATTGTCAAGTTTATAAACACAGAGATAATTGTCTTCACTCTACCATGAGTGAAACGAGTATGCAATAGATATTCTATATTTCTGTAGCATAACACAGAAGATATTCAGTTTGTCATGAGAGTATCTAAAGATTATATATCAAGCATAGGAAAGAAAAAGGCAATTTAGCCTCCAGTCAATTAAACCAAATTTATGGTTGTATTTCATTACACAGCAATAATTTCCTTAAACATTTATTATTTTCATAAATTTTCTGCTGTCCTACCTTCTTGAAGTGATTTTTTTAGCATGAGAGATAATACCAAATGCTTCAGCATAAAATATTCATGGGTATGATTTCTCTTACTGCTTATTACTTCAAATCAGGACTGACCATAACTCATATCACAAAGCAAAACAGGCAGGATTGATCAAAAGAACCAAAGGAGCTATTGGCTGTCGTTTTGACAGGGACACAACTATGAGAAGAAAAGTCATGTTATATCTCCAAAGTAAACAGCTTAGGAGACATATGGAGGTGCTGTGGAAGAGGGAGAACACCTGGTTTGTGGTGTGAGACCCCAATCAAAGTGATTGATGCTGGATAAATGCATAAACACAGCAGATTCTCTTCTGAGGAACATTTCTCTATAGATAGGTAAAAGTACTTTAATGAAGTGCCTACATTTCCCTTAGGCTAAATACAACTTTGTCTTTTATAATGGCCACAATTCTCTTTCTTTTTGTAGTATAAAAATATCCAATGAAAATGGTAAAAGATACTTTTAAGGTTGTCAGAATCAGACATTTATCGGGCAGAAAACACTTATTAGTGTTTTCAAAACAAATAAGCACTTTGATCATAAATGTGAATTTTTACCCAAAAATGTTTGTGAATGCCTCTTTCACATTTCAACATTTATTATTTTGCTCATTGTTCATGTCCCAATTATACTTAATAGACATATCAGGATATAACAAATATAATTCAGGGTCCTGGACTTTAATAATCAATACAAATGGCTAGTTTCGTACCAAATCTAAATAGAGACTTGTTAAAATTATCAGAACTACCATGTATGACTGTGTACCCTGGCTCCATTCTATAGTAGAGATTGGACTACTGTTATACTAGACTTTCATGAAATTCTGCCATTCATAAGACCCCTTTTCAAGAAAAACTACAAACTTCATGTAAATAAGTTATAAAATAAAGTAGTTAAATATGGTATGCTTCAAAATATAATCACTTTACACCCAAGATTCTGAACTTAGGTAATTCATTAGATATGTTGCCATACTTCTATTCCATTAGTATCGATTATCAAAGCCCTCACAAATATACATCCCTAAGAGAGTTGAGTAAGCTACAGTAAGTAAAAAAAAAAAAAAATAGGTTATAATCAAAGAGAAATGGATAAATGTGCAATATGAATATCATGATGAGATCATCACTTTTATTTTAATTATGAGAACCTGAAGAGACATCTTACTAATGACCATCAATTTACTTAGACATAATAACTAAGAAGTAGAATGAGATTCCTTTGGTACTTTAATAGTACTGATGTGCATAGGGATGCCAGGACAGAAAATGACCCCAGAGTGTAATATTTTTTGAATTACAATTAACATTCTTATATCAGGAGCGTACATTTTCTCATATTAACATGATGATATGTGGAAGTGTATCTTATCAGTTTTGAAAGGGTTAATTGGTTTAATACCACTTTACTTAATAAGACAAAATATTCTGATAATTTGTATAGAATTTTGAAATAGCCTCAAAACTGTTTGTATCAATATATCATGACTATTATAAAAATCCTCTCTGTGTCTAAAAATTAATAGCTAGTACATAGATTAAAAGAAGAAATATTTTTTGTGACTATGATACTGTGCATTACAAAAGACCTCAGATTTTCTCCCCTGTTAACAGTAGTTACACTAAGCAATATACTAAGATATTTATTATAAACTCTTATATTAGACATTTTAAATTAGCACACTAGTAGTTTTATTGATACAAAGTATTGTGATAAATGTAACCATAAAAATATGACTTTAATGTTAGTAGTACATACATTTATTATTACAAATACCTAGTCTACCAGATCTAGCTCCATGGGCTGACCTAGGCCTCCCTGGACATATGTTGCAAATGTGCAGCTTGGTTTTCATGTAGGTCTCAAACATCTGGAGTCGGGCTATCCCAAACATGCAGCCTGTATATGGGTAGGTCTTCTAGCTGGTGCCTCAACTGGCCTCAATGAGAGGAAACACCTAGCCTCTCAGAGACTTAAAGTGGCAGGGTGGGGATACAGGAGGGGGGTACTCAGAAAAGAAGAGATGGGAAGATTGTGGAGGGGGTATTGGGACGGTTAAAAGTGAATAGCAAAAAAAAAAAATTTAAAAAAAAAAAAACAAATAAGTAACACACATGTATAATATTGATCTATTGTAAATAACACAAATTTCAATTACACTAATTATCTTTAGCTGTAAGACTGAAAACATCTAGGTTTCCTGACTTGAGACCTCAATGAGGAGAGGGGAGAGAGATGTGCTATGGAATAGAAGAGTGTGTAGGAGGGGAGAAAGGAGAGCATCCATGGGCTAGGGGCCAAGAGAACATGGCTCAGAGGGCTGCCTGTTTGGGAGTTAAGAGTAGCTCAGATGAAATGTAGTAAGTAATAACTTGGGTTATGAATAGGAGGTAGATTCTAACAGCATGGAGGTTGGGCAGCTATTGTGCTGCCTAAGGCATATTTAAAAATAAAAAAAAAAGACTGAAAACATCGAAATGGTTATAGAGACTAATGAAAATTTTATTTTCGATGTGGTTTTCAGGCTAATACAATATAAAACACACCAAACACATCAATTTATAGAATAGAAAAACAGATGATTTAATGACACTTTGTCTTCTAGGTTAAAAACAAAAAGATCTAAAATCTAATGGTAAGACAGTAATTAAATGATTCTTTGAGACAAACTTATGTAAAGTTAACTAACTCCTGATTTCATCTCAAGTTTTTACTCAAGGAGTTTATTTAAAATTTCTCAAGGTAATTCATGTTAAGGTAAATCTATACTAAAAAAAATACATGAGGAGTCATGGACAAGTATTTAAATTAGAATACCAATTTATCCTATGTTAAAATGTCAACCTAATAGAGTAATGACTCATAAGTCATGTACCTTATTTATACAACCAATGAATCTTTAAACTTAAAGGACCTATAATGTCAATTCTGTCATTTTTAATCTTCTCAGACAACTTTCAATAATTAAGCTCCTGTAGTTTTTAGTAGCTTTGATAATGGGATAACAAACAGATAGGACATTGAATGGTTGATCAAAATACATGAGAAAATATGACTATTTTCAATCACCATGGGACATACATGTTTTTTCCTACTAAATGTAACCACCAGCTTTAGTTTATAATATCCAATATCTGTTGTGAGAATTATTCTTATATTATTGTGACAATATTCTGTTGTCAGTATTAATTCAGTACTATGGAGTATGCTTTGATAATTCTATTGATAGTCCATGTTTGTAATGCTAATGATTGATAAAGAATTAGGAACATTACTACATTACCCTAAGTCTTTTATATTTAACATCATGAAGTAGTATAAATTCCTTGATGAAGAAAAGAGGTTTTGGACATTATTGAATTATATGACTATTACTATATAATTGAATAGGGAAAAATTAATCCATATAAGTAGAACAAAGCAACACACAGAAACCATGAGAAAAATGACTGAGGGCCAGTGAGATGTCTCAGTGTATAAAGGCACTACAATCTATCAGATAGCCTGAATCTGAGCACTTAGATCCAAAGGGGAAGGAAGGAACTGTTTTCCTGTAAGGTTTACTCTGACAATCACATGGAGGCTGTGACATTTAACCCCCAACACTAATCTATTATTTTAAAAATAAATGAAATAAAATTTAAAACTACATTTTAAATTCCTTGATGAGGCTCATCAACAAGAACAAATTAGATATTGTATTTTGGTAATAAATAGAAATGAAAGATTAATTACTCTGTGTTTTTTCAAATTTCATTATTTAATACTATTGTCAGAGTTCTTTCTTAAAACACCAAATATTTATAAATTCATAACTTTTGGGGTAGAATACTATTTAAAATTATTTCCATATATAACATAGCATTATTATTCATTATATTATAAAATTCTAAGAATATGAATAAGCATTTCTACAGAAAATATCTACTGAGTTATCAAGATGTGTTGTACCACTGCTTGGGTTATTTTCATTTTCCTAGTTTTATCCCAATGTCTTTATTCTTTGTAAATTCTAAGTATATTTGTGGATAATGGCATTGCATTTGTTCCTTGATTTCCATACTTGAAACTTATTGGGGTATGCATTGCTTTCTCCCCTTGGTACATAAATGTTTTACATCTCCATGGAACATGTTCTCAAGACAAACAAGAACGCATTTAGAGTTCTAGAACATCTTCTCTGAGAATTGGGGAAAGGGTAGACTGAATAAAATTTGCATGTTCATGACTCCTTAAGTTTTATGAAATTGTGGCTATGCACCTAGCAAAGTTAAAATGGCTAACACCATAAAAACTTGACAAATTTAACAATGAAACAGTTTAAGAAATACAGTTAGAAACAAATAAAGAATAGAAGAGGGATTACTTTAAGACTTTATGGAAGGAAAGCTTTTATTTTAATCCTTCACAGAGGAGGTATAATAAAATTTCGAAAGTACATGGCATTGAGTAGGTACTCTTTAAGTATATACTGAGCATTTTTGCCTTTTTTTTCCTACACACAGATCCTAAACTCATTTTTTTATATCCCTGAATTCAAGACATAAAATAAGAAGATCATTCTTTAACTTGGAAGCATTTTAAAATCTTTTCTGTGGTTCATATAATTATAATGCATTATTAAATTAATGGCATCTTACCATTGATAAGAACAAATAAAAAAACTATTTATGTTGGTATATGTATGTTAATGCCATTATATTCAGCACCTCTAGAGAGCCACTTATGAGAAATTTATTGATGCATATTTACTTATTAATAACTCCATTTGTTTTTTCCACACAATATTCCATAATTTTTCTCTTTCTTTAAAAATCAGCAAAGTAGGAATTGGTAAGATATTTTGAAGAATACTCAAGATATATAAAAAATGCTGCATTTCCTCAACAAATACACCAACTAGCTCGATAGTAAATAAAAGATGTATTTGCTAAAATTGGAATCATATTGAGTAGCATATGTAAAAGCCTGGAAATGTCTCCTTGAGCACCAGGACACTAATAATACAACATCTGATAGCTACACTCAGAGATTTTAGGTAATTATCACTGTAATAAGTCATTGACAAATGGAAGCTTTGGAAGAAGATTCTAACAAACTGTATTATTAGGAATTTGAGAACCCTCATGGATTAATAGTTGGATGGTAACTTTAATGCAAACAACAAAATTGCTTGTCTGGTCTAGCTTGATGTGTACTAAGTATTACAGGTAATTATATCATCTATTTAATCCATTCATTATTAATCACTTTTCAATAAGATGTAGACGGGAGGTCAACACAATATTATAATACTAATAGATACTACAGAATGATAAAAACCACATAAGAAACTAAATACATAAGATTCCCTATCTCATGGAAATGGTAGCTTCCTAGAAAATAGGTTCAATGGGAGAAGGAATGTGAATGAGAAAGGTCCATGCATAAGTAGTTATAGTACAAGAATGGAATACAATAAATATGCAAAAGCAAGGCTGACTGTGTAAGCTTTTTTAAGAGGGAAAAATCAAAGTTAAATAAATTGAGAAAGCTTTAAAGAATAAAGATGTTCAGTTTATGATAAAAAAGTTCAAGGGCTGCCTACATTTTCACTAGTCAAGCTTTCTGGCCACAGGTAGCATAAGTGTTCACTATTTACTGTTCAAGTCTGATCTAGTTTTTTAAAGTGTTAGCTCTATTTAGCCTTCATCTCAAAATTTTCCCTTGTATTAGATACTTTTAGTACTAAATGTTCTTTCTATCTGAAAGTGCCTAGAATAAATGCATCTGTAATTCTCAAGTTGTTCATCTTAATAAATCGAGAGCAAATGAGAACTCCTCAGCCATAGCAGCATTTGACAATGTGAGATCTGTATTGTAGCACTGCTATCAACGTTATGTGGGCATTTTTAGCCCTAAGTACAAGACATACCAGTGATTTCTAAAAACCTGTAAAGTCAATTAATTAGAAATAGTGGCAGTCCTATGGTATCATAATTGTCATTCTTCAAACAGCTGTGGTTTGGCTTGAAAGAATTTCAATGTATAACTCATTTTTCTTTGTTTAGTTTTGTACTGTCATTCTCCATTAACACATCATATAGAAATAAGCTTTTGTGTGGTACATCCCTTTTGGCCAACTAAGAATGCATCTGAACTAAAAGACATTCTGAAAAATAAACAAGCAGATTTTAAATTTTCTATTCAAAGGTATTAGCTTCCAATAGTAATTATGAGGAACTCAGGGCATATGAATGGATGAGAATTTGCAGGCTGTGAAGCAGAATTCCCAGAACCAGCCATCAAAAAGTGTATGTTGTTATACACACTCAGTATGACTTAACCATACTGGGATTCTTGACCTCTCAAGTCAAATGCAGTTTTAACACTTGTCTTTAAATGGTAAACCAGAACAATGGTGATTCTCGCTTAACCCATTCATTCTTGTATACCCTGTCAAAGAAGAGTTTCCTTTTGATAGTAGCAAGCCTTCCTCTATGATCAGATAATCAGAATCAAATAGGATGCAGTTGCCATGCTCTAGGTTGGAGAACAGAGAATCTGATGATATAACTTTTGTATCTGATAGTGTTCACTAAGGATGAGGCAAACTCTGGAATTTGAAGTTGGAAGAAAGGATTACCAGTAAATTTGACTCAGGTAAGATAATTTTCTTAGCTTTCTGTTCCTTTGTAAGGAGATTGGCTTCTTTAAGACTTGATATTGTAATCTACAGAACAGGATGATTTGTTGTGTGCCTTCCAACCTTTTTATCAGCCATTTTCCACAAATACAACATTCTGAAGGTAAGACAGCAAATAAAACATGATACTTTATAGTAATTTAAAATGAACAAAGGAAAATTATATTTTAGAAACAATATGAGCTACAATATTATAGAAGGTTGTTAAGAGCCTTATATAAGGAAGAGAAAAAAAAAGTTTAGTTGTCTTGTATTCTGAGGAGGAGAATGGAAGGTAGTGATCATGTATTTGAAAGTCATTCATGAACATTGGGTATACTACAAAACCACTCAGTCATGCACTAGACTGGCTGGACTAGCTGGAAGCAAACTCCAGGGATCTGTTTGCCTTTCTCCCATGGGCCCTTGACCAAGAGTTATAGACAACCTGGATCTTGTCTTTTTAAAAATGTAGATGGTAGTGATACAAATTCAGGTCTTAATGCTTGTAAAGAAGGCATGTTATCCACTGAAATGTATTCCCTGAGCCCCCCTATGGTTTCATGATATCTTTATAAGTGAATTTATGCATGCAAAGGGAAAATACATCCAATAGAAATATTTAATTGGTATTTAAAACAACGTGCCATAACTTGTTTAAGATTATATTACAATTAATCTGTTGGCTACCATTTTGTGTTAAAATGTCTATCGAAATTTAAACAAGACTGAAGGCCCAGAGTCTATTAATATTTAAAACTCCCCAAAATTTAAACAGAATATTAGACTCTGCTTGATGTTAATATCCACATTGCATTGTTTGAACCTTAACTTTTTCATTACATTGTAATCCACTGTGAAAGAAGGGACATTAGAGTATTTGGGCCATTCAACTCTTTCTGCCCAGGTTTTCATCTACCACTCTTTTTTTTTTTTTAATTGGAAATTTTATTTACATTTCAGATGTTCTCCCCTTACCCCATTCCCCCCCTAGTCCCTCCCAGGAACTCCTTATCCCATCCCCCTCCTCCTGCTTCTATGGGAGTGCCCTCCCACCTACACCACCCACTGGCACCTAACCTCCCCACCTGAATCCCCCCCCACGACGTCCAGCCTTCATGGGACCAAGGATCTCTCCTCCCACCTGTAACACACTTGCATATATAGCTGGAGCCATGGGTCCCTCCTAAGCACTCCCAGGCTGGTGGTTTAGACCCTGGGGGCTCTGGTTGGTTGGTATTGCTGTTCTCCTCATGGGTCTCGAATCCTTTCAACTCCTTCAGTCTTCACTCTAACTCCTCTATTGGGAACCCCATGACATATTCAGAGGCAGATGCTCACAGCTAATCATCTACCACTCTTTTTTTTTGCGTTTTTTTTTTATTGGAAATTTTCTTTACATTTCAGATGTTTTCCCCTTACCCCAATTTCCCCTCTCCCTCCCAGGAACTCCCTATCCCTTCCCCCCTCCTCTTGCCTCTATGATGGTGTACCCCCACCCACCTTCCCCCATACCTCACCTCCCCACCCTCGAATATCCCCCCCATGATGTCCAGCCTTCATGGGACCAAAGATCTCTTCTCCCACTTATATATAGCTCCCTTGCATATATAGCTGGAGCCATGGGTCCCGCCCTAAGCTCTCTCAGGCTGGTGGTTTAGACCCTGGGGGCTCTAGTTGGTTGGTATTGTTGCTTTCCTCATGGTGTCGCGAATTCTTTCAACTCCTTCAGTCTTCACTCTATCTTCTCTATTGGGAACCCCATGATCAGTTTAATGGTTAGCTGTGAGCATCTGCTTCTGAATATGTCAGACCCTTGCAGACCTCTAAGGAACAGCTATATCAGGCTCCTGTCAACATGTACTTCTTGACATCCACATCAACGTCTGCCTTTGGTGACTGCACATGGGATGGATACCAGGTGGAATGGTCTGCAAACGGCCCGTCCTTCAGTTTCTGTCCTGTACTTTGTATCCATATTTGTTCCCTTGAGTATTTTGTTACTCCTTCTAAGAAGGACTGAAGCCCCTCCCACTTGGTTGTCATTCTTCATGAGCTTTATGTGGTCTGTGAGTTGAATCTTGGGTATTTCAAGCTTCTTGGCTAAAAATCCAATAATCAGTGAGTGAATACCATGAGTGTTCTTTTGTGATTGGGTTACTTCACTCAGGATGATATTTTCTAGTTCCATCCATTTACATAAGAATTTACCGAATTCATTGTTTTTAATAGCTGAGTAATATTCCATTGTATAAATGTACCACATTTTTTTGTATCCATTCCTCTGTTGAAGGGCATCTGGGTTGTTTCGAGTTTCTGGCTATTATAAATAAAGCTGTTATGTCCTTGTTATATGTTAGAGCATCTTCTGGGTATATGCCCAGGAGTGGTATAGCTGGGTCCTCAGGTAGTGATATGTCCAATTTTCTGAGGAACCGCCAGACTGTTTTCCATAGTGGTTGCACCATCTTGCAATCCCACCAACAATGGAGGAGTGTTCCTCTTTCTCCACATCCTCGCCAGCATCTACTATCACCTGAGTTTTTGATCTTAGCCATTCTGACTGGTGTGAGGTGGAATCTCAGGGTTGTTTTTATTTGCATTTCCCTGATGACTAAGGATGCTGAACATTTCTTTAGGTGCTTCTCGGCCATTCGCATTTCCTCAGTTGAGAATTCTTTGCTTAGCTACGTACCCCATTTTTTAAAAGGGTTATTTGGTTGTCTAGAGTCTAATTTCTTGAGTTCTCTGTATATATTTGATATTAGTCCTCTATGGGATGTGGGATTGGTAAAGATCTTTTCCCAATCTGTTGGTTGCCATTTTGTCCTATTGACAATGTCCTTTGCCTTACAGAAACTTTGCAATTTTATGAAGTCTCATTTGTCAAACTCTTGATCTTAGAGCATAAGTCATTGGTGTTCTCTTCAGGAACTTACAAAAACCCAACAAAGAAAGAGAACTTCAGACCAATCTCTCTTATGAATATTGATTTTGATAATACTCAATAAAATTCTAGCAAACCAAATCCAAGAACACATCAAAACAATCATTCATCATGATCAAGTGGGCTTTTTATCCCAGGAATGCAGGGATGGTTCAATATTTGGAAATCCATCAATGTAATCCACTATATAAACAAACTCAAAGAAAAAAACCAGATGATCATCTCACTAGATGCTGAGAAAGCATTTGACAAAATTCAACATCCCTTCATGGTAAAAGTCTTGGAAAGATCAGGAATTCAAGGCCCATATCTAAACATAGTAAAAGCAATATACAGCAAACCAGTAGCCAACATCAAACTAAAATGGAGAGAAACTTGAAGCATTCCCACTAAGATCAGGGACTAGACAAGGCTGCCCACTCTCTCCCTACCTATTCAATATAGTACTGGAAGTCCTAGCCAGAGCAATTAGACAACAAAAAGAAGTCAAAGGTGTTATTATTTTAAAAAAGAAAAAAAAAAAAAAAACGGTGGCAGAGGGTTCCAGGAGGAGAAGTTTATTTAGGCGGAGAGAAAGAGAGGAGAAGGAGAGCAGAGAAAGGTGGAGGCCAGCCATGACCAGGCGGAGGGGGGAGAGGAGAGGGAAAGGGATGCAACCTGCTGGCGCATGGGTCAAGGGGCAAGAGAAGAGAGCAAGAGAGCAAGAGGGCAAGAGAGCAAGAGAGAGAGGAGGGGCCAGACAGCCCCTCTTATAATAGTGGGCAGGGCTACCTGGCAGTTCTCAGGTAGCTTTGGGGAGGAGCATACCTAGCTGTTGCTAGGTAACTGTGGAGGTGGAGTTTAACAGAATGCTAACAAAAGGAATACAAATAGGAAAGGAAGAAGTCAAAATATCACTATTTGCAGATGATATGATAGTATACTTAAGTGACCACAAAAACTCCACCAGAGAACTCCTAAACCTGATAAACTACTTCAGCAAGATGGCAGGTTATAAAATCAACTGGAACAAATCAGTAGCCTTCCCCTACATGAAAAGATAAACAGGCTGAAAAAGAAATTAGGGAAATGACACCTTTCACAATAGTCACAAATGCTATAAAATACCTCGGGGTGAACCTAACCAAGCAAGTGAAAGATCTGTATGACAAGAACTCCAAGTCTCTGAAGAAAGAAATAGAAGAAGATCTCAGGAAATGGAAAGATCTCCTATGCTCATGGATCGCAGGATTAATATAGTAAAAATGGCCATCTTGCCAAAAGCAATCTACAGATTCAATGCAATCCCCATTAAAATACCAATTCAATTCTTTACAGAGCTAGAAAGAGAAATTCTCAAATTTATTCGGAATAACAAAAAACCCAGGATAGCCAAAAGCATTCTCAACAATAAGAAAACTTCTGGAGCAATCGCCATCCCTGACGTCAAGCTGTACTACAGAGCAATAGTGATAAAAACTGCCTGGTATTGGTACAGAGACAGGCAGGAAGATCAGTGAAATAGAGTTGAAGACCCAGAAATGAACCCACACACCTATGGTCATTTGATCTTTGACAAAGGAGCTAAAACCATCCAGTGGAACAAGGACAGCATTTTCAACAAATGGTGCTGGTTCAACTGGAGGACAACATGCAGAAGAATGCAAATCGATCCATTCTTATCTCCTTGTACAAAGCTCAAGTCTAAGTGGATAAAGGACCTTCACATAAAATCAGAAACACTGAAACTAATAGAAGAGAAGGTGGGGAAGACCCTCAAATACCTAGGCATCTACCACTCTTAATCTTTAAAACTGAATGGTGCTTCTAGTGAGCAGCCTCTAGAGGGCGAAGTAATCCTTTTATATATAAAACAAGTATTTTATTTATCACATACACACATTTCCACAAACACACAGCCCACTGCAAATTGGAAAGCCATATGACAAATAAAATACAAGCTAGCTTGCCATTTATGAGAAAAAAGAATCTGTTAGCTAATCAGGAAAGCAATAGAGTCCATTATTACAGTTAAATTTCTACTGTGAGTATTAACAGGTGTCTGGACTTAGTTTATTTGCTTGGTCAAAGTACAAGAATAAAAAAATAATTCTTTGTGGGTAGTGTCAAATGCAACATACTAGGTACCATACAATGTTCTATAAAGATTAATAAGACAATCTTGGGAAGTATTTTTTATTACTCTGGAGAAAGAGTATCCACAAATGCAAACAAAACAATATTATTATTGTTGGTGCATAGACCAAAAGTTTCTTTGAGATTGGTTACATATTAATTATGCTAGAAGAAATGTAGAGCAATGAAATCCTTCTGGATTGTTTTTTTTTATTTTATTTAATTTTTAAACTAAAACTGGGAGACTCATCATTAGTATCTCTGAAATGATCTCTGTACTAACAAACTCCTCAGATTAAAAATAGAAACTTCTTTCAAACTTCCATCTGGATACTACTGTAATTAAATGCTTTGTCTAAGTCTGCTCATGAAATAATCTTAACACTGTCACATTGTTATAACCCAGGGGAGATTTCTGTCACCAGAAACACTCTAAGCTCCAGAATGATAACACAAACATGATACTCTGTGAGCTCCCGGAGATGAGCATCCAGCGTAACAGCTTATAAGACCTGTATCTACATTTGCTTTCTTTGATAACCCTATCACCAAAATCCAATAAAGCTTGAGATGGAATAAATAAATAAATAACATATTAAGGGCACAACACATTCATTTTGAAACATTCAGTTTTATGATCACATGTGCAAACAAATTTATGTTCATTTTCAATTAGCTAGTTTTTTACTTCAATGAATTTCAGGAAAGTTTGTATTCAGACATGAGTCAGGATAATGAAGGCTATTGGAGTTCTGGGTTGGCCATGTTTCAGAAGATAAAAGAGAAGATGTGGAGTGAAAGAGTTGCATCATAAACAAATGAAAAGATGCCACATGGAGGGAAAGTTTTCTAAAACACTGTTAGGATTTAACATTTCCTAGGGTTGATTCTATGTAAATTTTAGAAATTCTACTAAAAAGAAGACAATCTTTTGATACTAAAAAGGACATAAATGGCTCTATGAAGCCTTTCCTTTGTGTTTAAAACCTTGAAAGAAGATCCTGGGAATCAATGTTACAGTGGCAAGTTCCAGTGAGAGCTAAAGAATTTTTTAATTCTTACACACAAAGATAATTTTATGCATGAAGATAACTGATTGTCTTCACCAGGACAAAGTCAAACAAATTATTGTAGTATACTAGTGAGGTACCAAGTTCAATTCAGCTTCAGTTTCCAATCACATCAGGTTCTATAGACTTAGAATTGCCTGAACTATATTATTGTGTGTGTGTGTGTGTGTGTGTGTGTGTGTGTGTGTGTGTGTGTGTGTGTGAATTTTAGGAATGAGCATTAAAAAGTATAATACAGTAACAACTCAGAACTGATTTTGGGGAAGGTGAATTTCATATTTATTATAAGACATTGTAATTTAGTTTTGATTTCTGATCTATTTGGAAAGTCTATAAGTCAGATGATATGTCTTCCATTACCATCCAGTTTTTGATACCACTCCACAGAAGAAAAACTAGAAATTACTTAGCTCAGATCAATACCTTGCAGAATCATATGTGAATTTTCTTTTCAGAGAAGGCAACAGAATCTCAAATTTTAGACTAATTTTATATTGTGATGTTAGTTATCCATTCACTGTATCTAAAACAAACTACATAATAAGAAAGTATATGTTTTCCCCCTGAAATACCATTTCTGTTTAGCATACTACTCTTATTTAATGTATAATCTGTGTCTTTTCTTCCAATCAGATACATAAAGGAAGAGAAAATTGATAATACATCTGTAAAAAAGTCTTTAAACCACACATATTGTTATATTTAAACTGCATACTTTGTTTTTTATGTTTTCTATAAATTGACACAAGCTAGAATCTATGTCTCTTGGGAATGAAACATTTTTTGTGGTTATTTAATGGTATTTCAGAATATGCTGTATCTTGCATAGGGCTCAGCAAATAGTGCTAAATTAAATTTGAGGTAGAAATAGCAACCAGCTATCAAAGACTGCATGAATGAAAATGAAAATAAATTATCTCATAAGACTTTGAAAAAAGATTATTATTTGAATTTAGTTTATGAATTTCACTGAAACTTATGCAATTTTATGTGAAAGAGATTTTACTTGTACTGAAGTGTACAGACATTCATCATGGGTGAATGAAGACAACCACTGTGACAACATTCAGTAAAATATTTATGCTTCTTGAGGAAACATAGTAACATATTTATTTCTGAGAAATATACATATATGTTAAATTAGAATGTTGTCAAAATCTTACACATGGCTAAAAAATAATTTAAAATTAACTATAAATACTATACCAATGATAATACTTTGAAAGGGGAAAAATTCTTACCATAACCATGATGTTATACCTATATACAAACTATTCATATACAGCAATTAACAACTGATCCTAATGCTAGTATACTGTTGGCTTTTTTGACTAATCCTGGTATGGAGAGAGTTTAGATTAGGTTACTTCTACTACTATACCTTTTCCTTGATATTAGGTAATGATACCATGTCTGGTGTAAGTATACCCTGTATTTCAAGTCATCAATTTAAGTCATTGTAAGGGTTTCTTTCCTTTTCTGTCATTCTGTTAGTAAGAAAATTAAGTAGATGCTCATAAATTTTGGAAGATGTATATAGTAGTGATGGAACAAATTGTAAATTTGTAAGTCTAGTAAATGTGCCTGGTAAAAAACTAATGCATAGATATACATTAACTCCAGGATGTGTAGTGTGATCCTTGTTGAACAGCAGCAATACCAGAGAGCACATTTGAAACATAGGATGCATGCCTCATCCTAATGATATCAAAATTTCAAGTGATCTTTATGTACTTCAAAGTTTTAAGAACCAAGAAATTTAAGTGAAGAACACATCCCTGGGTCCAGCAGGAATAGTCAGGACCTTTCCAACAAAGGCTGTGTGGCTGAGACCTATTAATCACCTCATTCCTATGCAGATGTATATAAGAAATTGTGTTTGCAGTTTCTGCATTAAAAGTATTTGTGAGCAAATAATCTATCCTAGAATAAAGGACACACACACACAGAGGGGGGTTAGACTGTAATTTAGAAAATCACATTTTCAACAAAATGGTCTGTTTTATTCATTTCTTTATACCACTAGCATTCAGAACTTTGCTCAACACAGACTGGGATGACCTGTGGAGGATTCTAAGTAGTTAAAAGTGATACAAGACTGAATCATCTGTACTTTTAATATCCCACAAATCATCTTCATGCAGATTTATAAAAATGATTCACTGGTTCCCCCACACACCCCAAGGAAGGAACTGATTTTCTTGGACATTCTAGGAAAGTGCTTTTTTAACTGACCTATGTTCTCTGTGTATGTTCCCTGTCTTGGCTGCCAACATAAAAAACGATGGTGAAAGGGTAGATCCTTAAGACACCCCAAACTACAAACTGTTTCGGGTTTTAGTCGTCCATTTGACTACCCTGAGAATCTTGTGGAGACTGTGATGTCTGTGGTCATTGTTTAGTCCATTATTATTAATGATGCTTATAGGGTGTTTTCTCTAAATATTTCTAACTAGCAGCCTCTGAAATAATTTTGGATAAATTCAACTATACACAAGCTAGAGCATAAAAAGAGAAGCAATGCTCAGGGGACTTTCTACCTCTCTGTTGTTTGAGCTATGCAGAATATTTTTACCTTCCCAGACAAAATAGGAAGTAAGCTTTCTCATCCAGAAAGGCACCTCAAGGATTATTCCAGTTTTACAGAGGAAAAAAAAAAAAGGAGAGCCTTATTCAGGTGGAATGCAATGTTTTAATAAGGTACTATTGGCTGATTTTAGAATGACATTCTCAAAGAAGTTAACTGAGGAAGCACACCAAAGGACAACTTCCAGTGGATCACTTAGTAGACAGTTTTGGCAACTGGATTTACATTCTGTAATAAAAACATGTCTACTCTCTCAACATTCTGCATTCTTCCTTGAACAGTGTCTAGTTGTTAGTTTGCTGTGTTTTTTTCCTAAAACCTATGTTTACTAATATATTACATAATATAACTATACAATTACAAATTATGAAAAATGAGCAAACTCTGACTGCAAATAAAAAGTTGTTTATATTGAAACAGAAATGAAAATTTTCAACAGCGTGAATTAAAGTGACTCACTGAGACAAATTAGTGGTACATTACTGTGGATGAGTCAACTCTTAAAGATGGGAACAAATACCACATATCAGATTCTACATAACCATCAGGATAGTCATTTTTATTTCACTTTCACAAATGAAAGTAGAAACTATAGATGTATTAAAAAAGAATTTTATAAGGCTTAGAATTTATTCATAAAACCAAGGTGGAAGGAATACAATAGCACAGGAAAAGTCCATCTAACAATATGTACTTGTACATTGAATTAAAAGCTTATTTCAATTTACTATAGTTGAACTTTTCTTGTACAAACTTAATAACCAAGAGTTTTGTTAGATAAGTCAATTAGACTCTGATAAAGCCTCAACAATGTATTTTTTTGAAATTTCCCTGGATATCACTGATGAGAGTATTTTGAGTCATGAAAATAGGAACAATGTTAAAATAATGTTGTATGTTTTTGCTTCCTTGATATAAGTATTTGCTGGATATATGAGGAGACATCCGTGGAAGACAATAATGTACAAAATTATGAAAACTGAAACATGAAAGATTCTGCTCTTTAACTCACAAGCCCTCAAGATAAACTATCTTATAGTTAAATCTTATATTTTCTAATGTAGTAATCACAGTAACATCTTATCATTACAATATGAATCATTATTCATTTGGAGCACACAGACAATGGAAACACTAGTTGATTCAGATAGAAATTCGTCTTTAGTACAATGAGACTTCTGTAAGAGAATCTCATAAGAAATTAAATTCCTTTGTTCAGGGAAATTCACTAGATATGGACCAATTTTGCCCAGAATAAATTTTATAAAGTGGTAAATTTGTGTATTTTTAATTTTAATTTATTGTTGTTGTTGAAACAGCATCTCACTAATATTTGCAAGCTAGTTGTCAACTCTCTCTATAACCAGAGAAGCCTTGGGCTTCTGCTTGTCTTGAACTTTTCCACAAGCAGTTGGGACTGCAGACCTCTACATCCATGTTAGGCTCCAGAAGTATCACCCAAATATCAAATGCAAAACACCATTGTAGCCCAAGAAGAAAATGCTTTAACTGATTATACTTGTATATAACTATACATGAAATATCAACTGTAAGACATAATATATAGCTGATGCAGAACAGAAAAGTTCTTACAGAGTCATTCAACTTTGTATCTTCAAGAAATTATCCTTAAATAAGTGTTATTGTTATTTGTATCAGCAGCAGGCATTGTTACAACAATAAGGAGATTTTTTCATATTCAATGTTCTAAAGCAGCAGTTTTAAAATTCTATTCCATATAATATGAGTCTGAATAAATATTATAGATATAATGTGCAGAAGGAGTTTTGTGTCCAAACACTTGTAGGACAAGATGAATGTTATGAATATTTCTAGAAGCCCCAGGATGGACAATTTGAAAGATAAGGTTCTAATTCTTTCAAGAATGGATTAAATGTAACTGCATTAACAGTTATTTTTCAGCATTATGTGATACCAGAGCCATTTACCAAGGGATACTTTAATAAATTGTAGAGAATTGGCATTTTTGTGATATTTTGCAATATGATTTGATCCACTATTACTCATGTACTACCCTTTAATCAGTATTATTGAAGGAGATGAGAAAAATCAGTACTTTACCGGTGATAACACTAAGAGAGTATGAGTTTCAAATGCTTATTCAAAGTGATAATAAACTAATCATAATTTGTTATCCTATAAAGGCTCTAAATTTAATAATCCCAAATGTGATTAAAAGGACATATCAATTTTGACAATATTCTCAAGCAATATATAAGATTATATAATATATAAAAATTAATATATAAGAATATTATATAATATATAAGATTATAGAATATATAAAATTGAGAACAAATGTGTTTTTCATAGTCTTTTTACTTAAAATAGGAAAATTGTGACTTTATTGATATTTGTTTAACACAAATTACCACAAATGATTTTGGTGACTGCTTTGCTTGTGTGGTTTCAAATTTTATTGGTTATGTATTCTCTACTGTTTTAAATCCCCTCAAGAAAATCTAAGTTTTTTTATTTCTTCTCATCTTCAAGTTGCTGCAGAATTCCTATTTTAGATTGCCACAGAAACAGTAACACAAGTAATTGAGCATTTATATTTGTGAACATTGTAAAATAAAAATATTTTTTAGTACAACATGCTTTTCTTTACCTATAAGTAGACAAGATTCTTTTGACTAATATGTGATCATTCTTCACAGTCACATAGATGCCAAAGAGGAAGTGTTGACAGTTTCTGTCTCAAGTCTTCTTGAAGCTAATAAGAGACTTGATGCCAACTTGGCAGCCTGAATACCCTGTTGGATAGGTGATGAGAGTCCCTGAGTCTGGTGAGAAATTTGGACTGGCAGCTGGGAGAATTTCTACAGAAGGCAGTCAAAGGCAGAAAAAGAAGCTATATTTCAAACTGTTTAAACAAAAAAATTATCAATTAAACATGACATATAAATGACATGAAAATTAGTTTGACATGAAAATTAGTTTTATAATATGGCATGTTGAAATATTTGGGTTTTAATGTTAGTCATTTGAATATTTAAATCATCTATTAATGAGTATTATATAGTTATGTACATTAGCATTCTTAGAGTATATATTTCTTATATAAATACTCAAAAACAAATAATTAATTTCTTTTACATTGATACATAAAGTTTTCTTCAGTCTGTTCATAGATTTGTTATTATTGTTACATATTTATTTCACCTGAAATTAACTATAATGTGTACAATGAAAATGAGATCTCACTTTTTCTTTTCCAAATTATATTATTTGTCAAACTGTACTTTCAAAATAAACCGTTTCACTTATTTGAAACAAGATTTTATGTTGTATTTGTCTTTAAATTCATGATTGTTTTCTTTACTCTTCATCATAGCTATCTATAGCTAACACTTTTTTTTGAATTATCAGAAATTCAATATTAAAAAGGGAAACTGATATTTCATCATCTTGAAAGGTGAACATTTTTATTATATCATCAGAGTTACATACAGAAGTGAAGAAGATGAAATAATCAAAGCCTTGAGCTTTTATAATTTTATCAGCAGACACTTGGTCAATTTCCAGAAATTAAAGATAACCCCTAACTTGTTTTGTTAAACTAGTGTAAATGTTAATCAGATGCATAACATAGAAATAAATCAATTTCATGTAAGAATACTAAATAAAAATATAGTAAATTATTTTGATTAATTTCATGAGCCTCCTTATGATGTACAACAAGATATAAGTATAAAAATTAATCTTAACAAAAATTAATGAAGCATTCTGCTTAATTTAAAACAAATGCCACAATTTTGATATTTATTAAGTACAACTATATTTTAAATCCAGACTAATAGCATTTTTTTAATAAAAGGGTGTATGAATCATTAAAAACTATTTGAAAAACATAAAATATTAACTAAAATTTTCCACACTAAATTAAATATATAAAACCTCATTAAAATATATTTATATAGATTTCTGAGGTTGGCAAACACAAGTTAGTTAACCTTGTTTTTCTCACTAGGAATTAACTTTAGATAGCTTTGCAGTTATGTTCATTTTGTTTTATTTGTTATACCCGTTAGTTAATTCGATGTCCTTTGAGTGTTCTAGGGTGTTTGTGTGCATGCCCTCCTTTCTCTCCCTGCCATTTTCCTTTTATTCTCATTTGGACTGCCTTAGGTCAGCAACTTTGCACAAAAAGTCAACTTTATATGGTCTCTGGTATACCTTCTATGCATACAATTTGGAATGATTTCTTTATAACTTCTATTTCTCCTGTTTCATAATTTTAATATCTTGAAGATTTTCATGAATGATGCTTCTATATCTTGTCACTAGTACTTTACAATTATTCTATACTCTACAATAAAGGTGTGTTAAAACTGATAGCACAGTTAATGTCACTTCCTTCAAAGTTTATCTTTAATGGTTCACAGTTGATTAAAGAATTTTATTTAGAGTATTTCTGTTATAATTAATTATTTGACACCTTTGTGTTAAGAATATATCTTCTCTCTCATATTTTTCTCTTCAAACTGTAAACAGTAAGGTTCTTCAGGGTAGAAATCATGTGAATATTTATGCTGTCAGTTTCACTTATTAATAAATTATATGTAAATGTTTGAATAATATGTGTAATTGGGGACATTATGAAAATGATATTGGGTATACCTTGTGCTCTGCCATTTAAGAAGAGATATCTTCAGACATTCAGCATATCCTAAATAATGTAGATAACTTATAATTTATTCTCAAACAACCTGGTGAAATCCATATTAGTACCTTCATTTATCACATTATACGCCAAAAACATATTTTTATTTTATTCAACCAGTTAACCAAGAAAATATTTTGCCTGTAGTTGCATTGAAGAGTGAGCACAGAATTGAAAGCCCACTTAGTTTGATTCCAAGTATGTGTATGGACATTCATGTACATATACTACTAGTAGAAGTAAAACCAGAGATTAAATATTAAATGTGGATATGTGGATTAGTGAAATTTCTGAAAGCAGTATGTATATATATATATAATATGGAATTTTAATTATAGAGTTATAAGTGAGAGGAGACCAAAAGTTCTTTTGTTGTTTACTTTTCTTTCCCTTTTTTCTTTCTTTTTTAATGGTTTTCTTTTCTTTTTCTTTCTTTTCTTTCTTTCTTTCTTTCTTTCTTTCTTTCTTTCTTTCTTTCTTTCTTTTCTTTTTTTTGTAAAAGGTATTAAAGCAAGTACCAAAAGAAGAAAAAGAAAGAAAGAAAAGCAATGGTTCACCATGCTTGACACTAACTGTAGGAAAACTGGTGAATCTGACAAAAAAATACTAAAATAAAGCCTTTGGTATCTTAAAAGTTCATCTGTGTTCTATCACAGTGGATTCTGCTTAGTTTAGTGTAATAAAGGATACAGGAATTTACAGAGAGGTATGTGGGAGAGTTTGAATGGGAAGAACATGATGGAGAAAATGATATAGTTATAATATAAAAATAATTTAAAAATAAAATATTCTACACAATGGAATAATATTCAGCTAATAAGAACGAGGACATCATGAAATTTGCAGACAAATCAATGGAACTAGAAAATATCATCCTGAGTGAGGTAACTCAGATCCAAAAGACATGCATGGTATGTACTCATTAATAAGTGGATATTAGCCAAGAAATACAGTCTAAGCAGGATACAATCCTCAGAACTCAAGGTTAACAAGCCAAAGGATCCAAATGAAGATGCCTCAATTCCAGTTAGGAGGGAGAAGAAATTAATCACTGGTGGCATAGGGAAGGAGGGATCTTGGTGGGGGAGGGGTGGAGGAGGGGAAAGTGGGGAATAGGCTAGAAGTATCAGGTATGGTGGGGAACAGGAGAGAAGCCCTGAGGGCCAGCAGAACGAATGGAAATATACAACCTCTGGGTTTCGGGGGCGGTGCTCTAGAATGTACCAGAGATCTGGGAGGTGAGAGAATCACGGGACTCAAAGGGCGGGACCTTAGATGAAATGCCCAACAGTGGGGAGAGGGAACTTACACAGTTCACCTCCATTAGAAAGACAGGGCATCAAATGGAAGGATGGGGTTGTCATTCCACAGTCAAAAACTCTGACCCAGAATTGTTCCTGATTAAAAGAACTGCAGAAACAAAACTGGAGAAGAGATTGGGGATAGGAGGTACAGTGACCAGACCAACTTGGGATCCATCTGAAGTAGAGGCTCTAAGACCTGACACTATTACTGATGTTGTGATGTGCTTAAGACAGGAGCCTAGCATGGCTGTCATCCAAGAGGCCCAACAAGGAGCTGACTGAGACAGATGTAGATACTTATGTCCAAACAATATACTGAAGTCAGGGACCTCTGTGGTTGAATTAGAGAAAGGCTAGAAGAAGCTGAGGGGAGGGCGACCCTATAAGTAGACCAGCAGTCTCAACTAACTCAGACCCCTGAGTTCTCTCAGACATTGAGCCACCAATCAGACAGCTTACATGAGCTGGCCTGAGGCCTGCAACACATATACAGCAGAGGACTGCCTGGCTGGTCTGGTCTCAGTGGGAGAAGATGTACCTAACCCTTGAGAGAATTGAGGCACCAGGGGTTGTGAAGGCTTCGCAGAGGGTGGAGGGATGGAGACATCTTCTTGGAGACAGGAGGAAGGAAAAATAGAATGAGGAACTGTGAAAGGGCAGAGCAGCAGTGGGGTAAAATGAGAGATCTAGCCTGGAAAAGGCTATAGAAGTTAAATCACTTGTGTCAAATGGGAACCGTATTGATCTGATGAACAATCAACTCATAGATGATCCTTATAAAAATACGATACCATTTTCTTACTAAATTACCTTTATTCTCTTCTATCAATGAATAAAATGGCTAGAGCAGTCATTTACAGTTTTAGATCGAGAAACTATCATTGTGTGAACATTATGCATCATGTTCTTGTTTTGATGCTACTACACAAGGCCTGTTTATACATCAGTAGATCTTAGAATTTGAATGATGAAAATTATAAGGAAATGTAAATGTTGGTTGCTTTATTAAAATCTTAACTGGTCTATAATAACAGTCCTTCTCCATCTTTGTAGGAGCTTTTACCTTCTTGTCTACTCATTCTTAATGCAAATAAGAAAATAAAATAGAAACAAAGCATCTCTTAAAAACTCAAATTGTCATGGGCTTTTGGGGATAGCTTTTAAGAATGCCTAACGACTTCTTGATTTTAAGTAGAATTGGCTTTGTTTTGCTGAACTATTATCTGAAATGAGTAGTAACAGTTTTAAAATAAAAATAAGTAACTTGATTTATATATCTAAGAAGTTCTGCTTCTGCTTCCCAAACAAGCTAAACAATATGCTTTATGTTATGTGAATAGTTAACAAATTATGGCTTTTATTAAGTACAAAGAACTAACAATACAAAATTTAAAAAAAACAATTCAAAAATGTGGTAAGTTAGGAAACATATCAGAACTTTTTGTCCTTGAAACATAAAATTAAAAGAGCTTATTAGTTTTAAAACCTTCATTTTAAAACGAACACAGTATTATTCTTAGAAAACTAAACTAAAACCCAACAGATTATATAACTTGTTAGAACTGAACAGTAAACAAACTAATACCAGGAAAGGTGGGAAATATATAATGATACAATTGAGACTATGAAAGTGAATCACTCAGTCAAATGCAGTCTCTGAGATTGATTCTCATTAGTACTTTGAAATAGCACTCACCTTGTCTTTGGCCTTCTCCTAACTTTCCCTTTCTCCTGAACAAATTTAATTCTTTCAATAGGATTGTTCTAGACCTCTATATAATTATTATTATGCTCAAACTACTCTCTTTGCTAAAGCTCTTTATTCCTAAGCAACCAAGCTTGAAATTTATATTCAGTCCCTGAAGATGGAAATGTAAAATTCAAAATGTGAAAGTTTTAATTTGATCTTATTGTCTCAAATTGCCAATTCACTAATATCACCACCATGTAAAACCTAAAAGTATTTAATCCTCTATTTTAGAAATTAACTCATACAGAAAGAATACATTAAAAGATTAAAATGAACATTTATGCAACTATTTCTCAATTTCAGAAAATAAACTAAAAAGTAAGCATGTCAATGGGATATATTATGTGTTCATGGTCCAAAGGCTCATTATACTGAGAAAATTAGCTCTTTCCAAACTACTGACAATTTGTTTTGGAGTCTACTGTCTACCTCCACCTCACATAATTTTATATAAATCATATATCAGTTATCCATAAATTCTAAAATTGTATATACTTAGAGTAAAATGTATTTAAAAAAGAATAATAACACCTAAAAATCAAATATCTATATATTAGTAATTTCATGTACACAAATAAGATATTTGATGAGGTTTAGTATAGAAATAATAATCACATTTATAAAACTGTTTTAGTGGAAGAGATTTGAAAATCAAATCTTCTTGATATAAGACTTTGCTACTTGCCGGGCGGTGGTGGTGCACGCCTTTAATTCTAGCACTTGGGAAGCAGAGGCAGGCAGATTTCGGAGTTCAAGTCCAGCCTGGTCTACAGAGTGAGTTCTAGGACAGCCAGGGATACACAGAGAAACCCTGTCTTGAAAAAAACAAAAACAAAACAAAAAAAAACAAACAAAAAAAGACTTTGCTACACAAGAAGCTTACTTTTGTAGCTTCTGGTTATTAAATAGTAGTAGACGCATTATATTCAGATGATCCCATTTATATCAAACTAACAACAGAGCTAGCAATAATATGTGCTTTTTTTTTTTTTTTTTTTTTACTTTACCAAAACCACAAAGAATTCCAATGTAACTGTGGGGCCTTTTTATGATTTATTTTTCCTTTTATTTTCTCTTGTTAAAGACAAAACTTCAAATTTAATCCAGAAAAATCCGGAAAACTTCTAGTGATTTTTTTTCTAGGAGAATATGTTCTTAAATGTTCATAATCAGCCGGGCGGTGGTGGCGCACGCCTTTAATCCCAGCACTTGGGAGGCAGAGGCAGGCGGATCTCTGAGTCCGAGGCCAGCCTGGTCTACAGAGTGAGTTCCAGGACAGCCCAGGCTACACAGAGAAACCCTGTCTCGAAAAACCAAAAAAAAAAAAAAAAAAAAAAAAAAAGAAAAAAAAAAATGTTCATAATCTTGGGGTGTTATCATGTGTGCCTCACCTACGTATTTAATTTTAACATTTCATTTTAAAATGGAAAAAAGCAATTTTCCATTTTCTTCATTCTTTCTCTCTCTCTCTCTCTCTCTCTCTCTCTCTCTCTCTCTCTCTCTCTCTTTCTTTCTTTCTTTTTCTTTCTCTTTTGAAGTTACTTTACGTTTATTCCCTTCACTTTAAGCCAATCACTAAATTTCACAGTGATTTCTCACATGGGAAAGAAGGAAGGCTTCCTTCCGAAAGATAGAGGCTGTGATGTGGTTAGCCTGAGAACGTGGAGCAGGGGAGGCCTCACTGGGGAAGTTTGAGGAGCACAGACTGCCCTGCTGGCAGATAGGAAATGTTCAGAGGACAAGAGAGCTGATATGCAATGTCCTAGGCAGCTTCCAGCTTTCAGGGATCAATCAGGCCACTACCTGCTATGGCCAGAGTGTGGCAGTCAGTTCAGCTGCCTGGGAATCGCCCTCAGCTGAGATGATGGTTGCCTTCTTCTGCTGCTCAGCCTTTTCCACCACAAATCTGGCTCTCTCCTCTTCCTGCTGAGCTACCTGTTTGGCTTCTACTGTCTCTTGTGAACTCCTTTCTGGAGGTCAGATGTGTCAGGGACACATCATCCAGGATGAGCCCAAATGTTGCTGCTTGCTCTGTGAGGTCATTGCTCACCTGCCTGGAGCCCAGCTCTTGATGGGTAATCAACTCTCCAGCATTGAACCGAGCCACACAGACTTGAGGATCTCTGTGGTGGTAGAGAGCAGCACCAGCTCATCATAGTCCTCGCCTATACTAGTGTAGATATGATGAAGCTGGCTGACCACCAGCAGTAAGAGGATGCACAGTGTGATGACGTCGTTCTGCAACTGTTTTCTACCACTGATGACTGGTACATTCTGTGGTCAAGAGCGGCAGTCAAGGATAATTGGTTTCTGTAACGAAGGGACAGAAAAGTGAGTCCCTTCCCCCACCACAATGTTCTGTACTTCAGGGAATCTGCCAAAGATGGCAACTCTGTGCCCCGTATCCACATTCTACAAAGCAGAGTTCACCACGCTTCCTATAACTGCTAATACCAGGCCGAACCTTCCAATGGATTCAAACACTTTTTTTTTTTTTTTTTTTTTTACAAAGTGAAGAGTGATCTAATTGGGCATCGTCCACAGTTTTCTTTATTCTTAGGCATCATGTATTATTGAAAACTGACAGAAGCAGTCATTTATTTTTGGCTATCAAGCCATCTAGAGAATTTTGATTTAAAATTAGGCATAACTTACTCCATTGCGGTCTGATTTCAAGAGTGATGAATTTTAATACTATTTATTATGGGCCAATGTTTCTATGATAAGACATCATTCTTTTTATTCGTCTGCAAATCATTAGCTTCTTGCACTGGCAGTATAGACTACATCAAAAGGTTATTTGTACAGACTCTCATAATCTAGTATTTAAAAAATAGCAACTTCAAGCCAGGCGGTGGTGGCACACGCCTTTAATCCAGCACTTGGGAGGCAGAGGCAGGCGGATTTCTGAGTTCGAGGCCAGCCTGGTCTACACAGTGAGTTCCAGGATAGCCAGGGCTGCACAGAGAAACACTGTCTCGAAAAACCAAAAAAATTGTAACTTCATATGGCTCAGGCAATATGGCACTATGAAACACACTTAATAAATGAACTCTTGCAATCAATAGAACTCCTAAGGATGATGTGATAAAAGACAGAGACAAATGAATCTGAGAATCTTACTGGCTGGGCATAATTACTTACTCCATATAATAATATGGACTATGGGTGTTTGAAGACATTGCTAGACTTGGATGAAGAAGAAAGTTCTTATTGTAAACGGTATGATGATGAAGAATGAATTTGTGTCAGAAAATTTCACATAAAAACTCAAAAACTACTTAATAATGAAATGATTATGTCAAATTAAAGGTTTTTCACTTACTATCAATCAACAAAGACATGAAAAACCACACATAATATTTAGAATTTAAAATGATCACATAGTCAAACAGTGTAGTAATGATATTTATTGCCTGAGTAGGGGATTATTCGGTTCTTTAAATAAGGCCACTATAAACATAGTGGAGCATGTGTTTATAGCGGCCTTATTTATAATAGCCAGAAGCTGGAAAGAACCCAGATGTCCTTCAACAGAAGAATGGATACAGAAAATGTGGTACATTTACACAATGGAGTACTACTCAGCTATTAAAAATAATGAGATCATGAAATTCTTAGGCAAATGGATGGAGCTAGAAAATATCATCCTGAGTGAGATGACCCAATCACCAAAGAACACACATGGTATGCACTCACTGATAAGCGGATATTAGTCCAAAAGCACACAATACCTAAGACGCAACGCATAAACCTCATGAAACTCAAGGAGAAGGAGGAAGACCTTTTGTCCTTTTTAGAATGAGTATCAAAAGATTCAACCAGAGCTCCCAGGATCTAAACCTCCAGCCTGAGAACAGACAGGGGCAAGCTGTCCTCTGACAGGCTCTAACCAGCAGCTGACTCAGACAGATACAGACATCCAGAGCCAAACAGTGGATGGAGCTTGAGGACTCTTATAGAAGAATAGGCAGAAGGATTGTGGGCCCTAAGGAGATAGGAACTGCACAGGAAGATCAACAGAGTAAACCAACCTGAACCCTTGGAGTTCTCAGAGACTGAATCACCAACCGTGGAGCATACCTAGTCTACACAGATCTACCTCCATGGGCTGGACCTAGGCCTCCCTGCACATATGTTGTAAATGTGCAGGTTGGTTTTCATGTAGGTCTCAAACATCTGGAGCGGGGGCTATCCCAAAACATGCAGCCTGTATATGGAGTATGGTCTTCTAGCTGGGTGCCTCATCTGGCCTAAATGGGAGAGAAAGCACCTAGCCTCTCAGAGACTTAAAGTGGCAGGGTGGAGGATACAGGAGGAGGGGGTACTCAGAAAAGAAGAGATGGGAAGGATTGTGGGAGGGGGTGACTGGGACGGGTTATAAAGTGAATAAGCAAAAAAAATAAAATTAAAAAAGGAAAAAAAAAACAGTTTTAAAACAACTATTATACACCTGGGTATACAAACAAGAGAAATGGAAAACTTGTATTTACTTATACATGAATGTTCATATAGTGGTAATTATAATAACCATCAAGGGAAACTTCCCAATAAATATCAACTGATAAATGGATTTGGTAGTATGTGTTCAGCACATTATCATTTCAGCATGAAAAAATAACCATAGACCTACATAAATACACAGATACATGTATAAAATTTAAAGGTGTTGTTTTAAATGGCAAAAATAACTCCACACATTACATAGCTCCATTTATATGAAGAGTTCATAATAGGCAAATCTATAGAGAGAAATAAATATATAAGTAGATTAATGGTTCCTCATGGAAAACATTGCAAGGAGAGAAGGGATTAGAATAGAAGAATTCTAATAGTGTAGTACTGATTTAAATGCAATAAGAATAGTCTAAAATTAGTTTGAGTTGATGATTGCAAAAATATATGGACATAGTAAAAGTTTTTCATTGTACACCTTAAATGGGTAAATTGTATACTATGAGCATATGTCATAACAAACAGAATGTAAGGAAATAGAGGGGACAAATACATAGTAGAAGGAGAAAATGAAGAAAAATGGAGCATTCTACTAATAAGCCAATATTCAAATAATGCTTTACACACCCACATGAACACATTCATATATACAATGTAAGGGCATGTTTAAACAAAGAAAAAAGGAAGGCATAAAAAAGGAGAAAAAAGAAAATAAGGAAGATAAACCAGAAGAGAAATGGTGGGAAGAGAGTGATGCGATTTGATAAATAAAAAATTTAATACACTTTAAATGAGATATTTGTTTTTAATTTTTTCTCACCTAGTATCTAAAATATAAGTTTATTTCTGGGAAGTAGATAACTCATCACTGATTTAGGTAATCTAATAATTTAGCTGAAAACAGCTGATAGTTTTCAAAGTAAAAACTAAGATTTACCCCAACAAAATTACTCTTACAGACAATACAACTCATGACATGAAGTATAAATTTCACAGAACGACATATTTGGCTCCAACTCTAACTTCTTCCATTATTTTCTCTCTAAATTTTCCTGAAAAACTAGTGACATGTATCTTCCTGACAATACATAATTTATATGTTCTTTACCAAGCAATATGAAATAACAAATAATATCTAACATGGATAAATTCATGAATTAGCTCTTTATAATTACTTGGACAATCAGACTTTGGGACTCTTAGGATTTAATTGTTTTCGTGGTAAATCCTCAAAGTTGATAATTTTCTGAGGTGCTACATAAGGAGCAAAACTGATGTCATGTTTGAAAACTAATTAGAACTTTGAAGAAAAAAAACTATTGTTCTCACCAGCTCTAATTAAAATATTCACTTTTCTACAATAGGAAATCCACAGAATCACCTATATGATATGTGCTAGAAATGCAATTGCATTTCACATCCACTTTAAGTTATCATCTTTGCATAAAATATAAGAGACAGCATCCAAAATTAAAATGACTGAGATTTCTAAAGAAAGCTTTTCAAGAACCTGTTTTAATTTGTCTTTCAAGAAAAGAGTTGTATGCTTACTTATTTCCTATTTGCAAATGCAAAATCAATCCCTTTAGCAAATGAACACTTTGTTAATTTATAGCATATGTGCTCTCTTTACAGTAATCTATGCTGTTTCAGCCCAACTGCTGCAATGTCTGACTTTCTGAGCATGCCCAGCAAATTTCACAATGTCCAACATTCTATATTATATTATATTATATTATATTATATTATATTATATTATATTATCTTTATATAAAGTAATATATTAAATATAAATTAGTATAATAGATATAATGTGCATACAGTAGGAAAATACAAAGCTTTATTGCAAATGTGTGTGTGTCTGTGTGGGTGTGTGTGTGTTTTGCATTAACATTCAGATATCTGATCACTGACATGGTTAGTGATTTTGTCAATTGCAGATTAATGACAGTCTTTACTCTAGGATATAGACAAGGATATAATATATTTTGACAAATGACTAAAGAGGCTACAACAGCAAGTTTTGTGTGTGTGCGCGCGTGTGTGTGTGTGTGTGTGTGTGTGTGTAGTGTCAACTGTCCATCTTTTGGCATGAAGTGCAAAGCTTCCATCAGCAGTAATTTTTAGTAACACCCTTTTGTGTGATTCCATTACAACTTTATAAAGTAAAAATAATAAATTGGAGAGGAGGCTGGACTCCCAGGAGTTCTAATACACCCAGGAGTGTAGGTGATTAAGCTGTTAACTCCCAGCCCCCCACAAACAGGGAGTAATCTGGGACCCACTGAGACCCAGGAACTCCCTCAAAGCCAGTGGCACAGGACCCTTCCTATTTGCACCTGCACCTGGAGCAGCCCTAAGGCTTCAGCTCTGCACCCAATCCCCCAAAACCAAGAGAAGGCTGGAGCTCTAACACATTGGAACATTGGATAATAGGATCACAGGATCTCAGGAGCTTGGGCACACTAGGATTTCAGGAGCCTAGAATCAGCCTGACTCCCAAGAGCTATCACAACCAGGGTCTCAGAATCACAGGATCATAGAGACAGCTGAACTTTGATAAGTTCTGACACAGCCAAGATAAGAGGATAGACAGCCTCCAGTTAGAGATAGTGAGTGAAGGTAGCACTAGAAATAACCAGATGGTGAAAGGCAAGAACAAGAACATAAGCACCAGAAACCAAGGTTACTTGGCATCATCAGAGCATAGTTCTCCCACCATAGAAAGTCTTGAATAACCGATGACACCAGAAAAGCAAGATTCAGATTTAAAATCACTCCTCATGATAATGATAGAAGACTTTAAGAAGGACATAAATAACTCCCTCAAAGAAATACAGAACACATGTAAACAGGTAGAAGCCCTTAAAGAGGAAACACAAAAATCCCTTAAAGAATTATAAGGAAACACAAGCAAACAAGTGAAGGAATTGAATGAAACAATTCAGGACATAAAAATGGAAGTAGAAACAATAAAGAAATCACAAAGAGAGGCTACCCAGGAGATTGAAAACCTAGGAAAGAGATCAGGAGTCATGGATACAAGCATCACCAAGAGAATACAAGAAACAGAAGAGAGAATCTAGGTGCAGAAGATACCATAGAAAACATTGACACAACTGTCAAAGAAAATACAAAATGCCAAAAAAGCTCCTAACCCAAAACATCCAGTAATCCCAGGACACAATGAGAACCCCAAACCTAAAGATAATAGGTATAGAATAAAGTGAAGAATCCCAACTTAAAAGGCCAGTAAATATCTTCAACAAAATTATAGAAGAAAACTTCCCTAACCTAAACAAAGAGATGCCTATGAACATGCAAGAAGCTTACAGAACTCCAAATAGACTAGATCAGAAAAGAAATCACCCTGTCACATAATAATCAAAACACCAAATACACGAAACAAAGAAAGAATATTAAAAGCAGTAAGGGAAAAAAGTCAAGCAAAGTATAAAGGCAGACCTATCACAATTACACCAGACTTCTCACCAGAGACTATAAAAGCCAGGAGATCCTGACAGATGTCATACAGACCCTAAGAGAACACAAAGGATAATAGAGGGAAACCACCAAGACAAGAAGGGAAATTATACCTTAGAAAAAGCAAGAAAGTAATCTTCTTCTGACAAACCCAAAAGAAGCTAGCCACACAAACATAACTCCACCGCTAATAACAAAAACAACAGGAAGCAATAATCATTTCTCCTTAGTATCTTTTAACATCAATGGACTAAATTCCCCAATAAAAAACATAGACTAACAGACTGGATAATAAAGAAACATGACCCAACATTTTGCTGCATACAGAAAACACATCTCAGTGAAAAAGACAGACAACACCTCAAAATAAAAGGCTGGAAAACAATTTTCCAAGCAAATGGTACCAAGAAACAAGCTGGAATAGCCATTCTAATATTGAATAAAATGAACTTTCAACCAGAAGTTATCAAGAAAGATAAGAATGGACACTTCATACTCGTCAAAGGAAGAATCAACCAAGATGAAATCTCAATTCTGAACATCTATGCACCAAATGCAAAGGTACCCACATTCATAAAAGAAACGTTACTAAAGCTCAAAACACACATTGCACCTCACACAATAATAGTGGAGGATTTCAATACCCCACACTCATCAATGAACAGATCATGGAAACAGAAACTAAACAGAGATACAGTAAAACTAAGAGAAGTTATAAACCAAATAGATTTAGCAGATATTTATAGAACATTTCATCCAAAAACAAAAGAATATACCTTCTTCTCAGTACCTCATGGTACCTTCTCCAAATTGACCATATAATTGGTCACAAAACAGCCCTCAACACATACAAAAAGGTGAAATAATTCCATGCTTCCTATCAGATCACCACAAACTAAAGCTGGTCTTCAATAATGATAAAATCAATAGAAAGCCTACATATACATGGAACTGAACAATGTTCTACTCAATGGTAACTTGGTCAGGGAAGAAATAAAGAAATTAATGACTTTTTAGAATTTAATGAAAATGAGGACACATCATTCCAAAAGTTGTGGGACACAATGAGAGCAGTGCTAAGATTAAAACTCATAGCTCTAAGTGCCTACAAAAAGAAACTGGAGAAAGTACACACTAGCAGCTTGACAGCACACCTGAAAGCTCTAGAACAAAAGGAAGAAAATGCACCCAAGAGGAGTAAAGTACAGGAAATAGTCAAACTCAGGGCTGAAATCAACCAAGTAGAAAAAAAAAAAAAACTATACAAAGAATCAACAAAAACAAGAGCTGGTTCTTTGAGAAAATCAATAAGATAGATAAACTCTTAGCCAGACTAACCAGAGGGTAGAGAGACAGTATCCAAATTAATAAAATCAGAACTGAAAAGGGAGACATAACAACAGAAATTGAGGAAATTAAAAAAAAACATCAGATCTGAATACTAAAGCATATACTCAACAAAACTGGAAAATCTGGGTGAAATGGACAATTTCCTAGACAGATACCAGGTAGCAAAGTTAGCTCAGGATCAGATAAGCCATCTAAATTGTCCTATAACCATTAAAGAAATGGCAGCATTCATTAAAAGTCTCCCCACCAAAAAAAAAAAAAAAAAAAAAAAGGCCCAGGGTCAGATGGTTTTAGTACAGAATTCTATCAGACCTTACAAGAAGACCAAATACCAATTCTCTATAAAGTATTCCAGAGAATAGGAACAGAAGGAACACTACCCAATTTGTTTTATGAAGCCACAATTATGCTCATACCTAAACCACACAAAGACCCAACAATAAAAGAGAACTTGAGATCAATCTCCCTTATAAATATCAATGCAGAAATACTTAATAAAATTCTTGAAAACTGAATCCAGGAACACATCAAAACAATCATCCACCATGATCAAGTAGGCTTTATCCCAGGAATGCAGGGATGGTTCAATATATGGAAATCTATCAATATAATGCACTATATAAACTCAAAAAAAATCACATGATCATCTCACTAGATGCTGAGAAAACATTTGACAAAATTCAATACCCCTTCATGGTAAAAGTCTTGGAATGAACAGGACTCCAATGCCCATACCTAAACATAGTAAAAGCAATGTACAGCAAACCAGTAGCCAACATCAAACTAAATAGAGGGAAATTTGAAACAATACCACTAAAATCAGAGACTAGACAAGGATTCCCACTCTCTCCCTATGTATTCAATACAGTTCTCGACCTAGCCAGAGCAATTAGACAACAAAGGAGATCAAAGGGATAAAAATTGGAAAGGAAGAAATAAAAATATCACTATTTGCAGATGATATGACAGTATACTTAAGTGACCACAAAAACTCCACGAGAGAACTCCTAAACCTGATAAACAACTTCAGCAAGGTGGCAGGTTATAAAATCAACTCGAACAAATCAGTAGCCTTCCTCTACATGAAAGACAAACAGGCTGAAAAAGAAATTAGGGAAATGACACCCTTCACAATAGTCACAAATACTATAAAATACCTCGGGTGAGTCTAACCAAGCAAGTGACAGATCTGTATGACAAGAACTTCAAGTCCCTGAAGAAAGAAATCGAAGATCTCAGAAGATGGAAAGATCTCCCATGCTCATGGATCGGCAGGATTAATATAGTAAAAATGGCCATCTTGCCAAGAGCAATCTACAGATTTAATGCAATCCCAATCAAAATTCCAACTCAATTCTTCACTGAGATAGAAAGAGCAATCTCAAATTCATTTGGAATAACAAAAAACCCAGGATAGCTAAAGATATTCTCAACAGTACAAGAACATTTGGGGAATCACCATCTCTGACCTCAAGCTGTACTACAGAGTAATAGTGATAAAAACTGCCTGGTATTGGTACAGAGACAGGCAAGAAGATCAGTGGAATAGAGTTGAAGACCCAGAAATGAACCCACACACCTATGGTCATTTGATCTCTGACAAAGGACCTAAAACCATCCAGTGGAACAAGGACAGCATTTTCAACAAATGGTGCTGGTTCAACTGGAGGACAACATGCAGAAGAATGCAAATCGATCCATTCTTATCTCTTTGTACAAAGCTTAAGTCCAAGTGGATCAAGAACCTCCAAATAAAACCAGACACACTGAAACTAATAGAAGAGAGAGTGATGAAGAGCCTGGAACATATGAACACAGAGGAAAAGTTTCTGAACAAGACACCAATGGCTTCTGCTCTATGATCAAGAGTTGACAAATGGGACCTCATGAAATTATAAAGCTTCTGTAAGGCAAGGGACACTGTCAATAGGACAAAATGGCCACCAACAGATTGGGAAAAGATCTTTACCATTCATACATCTGATAGAGGGCTAACATCTAAAATTTACAAAGAACTCAAGAAATTAGACCCAGGCAATTAAATACCCTATTTAAAAATGGGTTACAGAGCTCAACAAAGACTTTTCAACTGAGGAATATCGAATGGCCTAGAAGCACCTAAGGAAATGTTCAGCATCTTTAGTCATCAGGGTAATGCAAATCAAAACAACCCTGAGATTCTACCTCAAGCCAATAAGAATGGCTAAGATTAAAAACTCAGATGACAGCAGATGCTGGTATGGATGTGGAGATAGAGGAACACTCCTCCATTGTTGGTGGGATTGTAAGCTTGTACAACCACTCTGGAAATCAGTCTGGCGGTTCCTCAGAAAATTGGTCATACTATTACCTATGGATCCAGGGATACCACTCCTGGGAATATACCCAAAAGATGCTCCAACATATAACAAGGACACATGCTCCACTATGTTCATAGCGGCCTTATAGCCAGAAGCAGAAAGAACCCAGATGTCCTTCAACATAGGAATGGATGCAGAAAATGTGGTACATTTGCACAATGGAGTATTACTCAGCTATTAAAAACAATGAGTTCATGAAATTCTTTGGCAAATGGATGGAACTAGAAAATATCATCCTGAATGAGGTAAACCAATCACTAAAGAACAGGCATGGTATACACTCACTGATAAGTGGATATTAGCCCAAAATCTCACAATACCTAAGACATAACTCACAGACCACATGAAGCCCAAGATAAATTAAGACCAAAATGTGGTACTTCGGTCCTTCTAGAAATTGTAACAAAATACTCACAGGACCAAATATGAAATAATGTGTGAGACAGAAACTGGAACAGAGACAGCTCCACCTGGAGATCCCTCCCAGATGTAATTACTATATGCAAACACTGTTGTGGATGTCTGGAAGTGCATGGTGACAGGAGCCTGATATACCTGTCTCCTGAGAGGCACTACCAGAGTCTGACATATACATAGTCAGATGCTCACTGCTAACCATCAAACTGATCACAGGGTTCCTAGTGGAGGAGTTAGAGAAAAGACTGAGGGATTTGAAGGGCTTGTGGCCCCATCGGGAGACTTATAATACCAACCAAAAGAGCTCACTGGGTCTCAACAAGCTATATTGGGAACATACATCGATGGACCCATGTCTTTAGTTGTATTTGTAGTGGAGTATGGTCTTGTGGGGCATCAGTGTGATAGGAGGGCCTTGGTTCCTTGAAGGCTGGGGTAATTTGAGGGATGGGAGGTGGGAGTTGTGGATGGGTAGGGGCACACCCTCATAGAAATAGGAGGAGGGAGCATTGGTTAAGAGGTTTCTAGGAATGGGAAAGAAGATAACATCTAAAATGTAGATAAATTAAGTATCCAATAATAAAAAGAAAAGAAAACAAGCAAACCAACAAAAATCATATAATGGAACTGGCTATAGCAGTCAAACATTTAAGACTTAGCAGCAATTTAACATTACCCATGTTACAGGGATTCCTTATAATTGTCAAGGAGAAAAGACTGTGGAACGGGCCCAGGGAACTTTAAAACCATATCTTCATTAAATAAAAAGGGGGGAGATACATCCCTGTACACTACAAATTTATTTAAATCCCGTTCTTTTTATTTTTACTTTTATTTATTTATTTTTTTAAAAATATTACGCCAAGGAACTTTCTGCTGAGTGTCTATAGCACTCTACAACTAGGCATACTTATGCATAGGTGAAAGGTAAGGATCCACTTACTGGCATATACCATGATCCCAATCAGGTATTAAATATGGGGAAGAGGGCATGTTTATGTATTTTCTGCAGGATGATGAAGGAGCATGGTGGCTGCTAGAGCAATGGGTGAGACACGCTGATGCCTGGACAAAGAATGATGCTGATCTGTGAGCTTGCTGAGTACCCTGACAATAGTGACTGGGAAGGTGTATGGGACATAAGTTCCTATACCCCTGATGGGACAGGATGCCTTGCCTCAAGTTCTTAGACCTTGTGGAACAGAGAATCGAAAAAAGAAGTTATAATGCCTCTTGTATTGTTATTAAATGTGACAAGTAATTCAGACTCAATCATGGACTGGTCTAGAAATCAATCCAATGTTGGAAATATGAGTCATCATTTGAAAGTCTGGTTCTGGACATTTTCTGAGACATATATGGAAATTAACTGCAGTTCTCTATGAAGTTATGTTAGCAAGATATAAAGTTGGGGCAGGATCTAGATTTTAAACAGGTGTTAGCACACATGTTAAGGCTTTTTTAATTGTCAAGTTAAAAATACTTTTGTTCATTCTACAGTATTTAATATAAGTTGCATTGGTTGTACACGTTCTAATTGTGTTTGTGTCATTAAATCCAGCATCTCGTTTATGGAGGTCTATCAATCAGCTTTTGTTTTAGTGCCCTGAGTGTGACAGAAACTTGGTATTCTAAAAATAGCTTGAAAGTATTAGAAGTAATGAGGCCAGCTTTAAGCAGAAGCAAGATAGTAGTGGGCTTGATTACTCCTGGTATAATAGCTTTAATTACATTAATTGCTAGTACCACTACTTCTGCAATTGCTTTGACACAAGAAGTTAAGACAGCTACTTTTGTTAATCATTTAGCAAAAAATATTACTAATGTGTTGAATATACCAGAGGATTTAGATAGGCATTTGGAAGACTGTATTGATGCTGTTTATCCTATTCAAATTACTGAAAGGAGGTTCAGTGTTTAAGGACAAAGAACCATCTTGAGTGTAAAGCCAAATACCATTAGATTCATGTTAGTTATAAAATTTACAGTGGTAGTCATTATAATTAGGAAGAAGTTTAATGACACATGGAGTGTATTTGGCATAATTTTAACACCTCTCTAGAAGTTTTAAGGATATACGGAGCTTAAGAATTTCAAGAATGCTGTTCTGCTGAGCGTTGATGCAATAGATAATGCAGATAATATTACCCATTGCTTGAGTTCAATACTACTATTTTTTTTCAAGCTTCAAAAATGGCCTATATAGCTTGATCATGGGATTACTTTTTTTTTACTTTTGTCCTGGGATTACTTTTATTTCTGTCTATTGTGTTAAATCTTTTCTTTAACAACATCAACATGTTGATAGCCAAAGTACATGCCTGAACCTGAAAATGGACCCTCCACAGAGATTTATTAAATTAACAGACTGGCAAGCCAAAGGTAGGTAAGATTCTGCACATATCCTTACAAACCTAAGACAGAAGTGCATTGCTTTTGATAATGCATATTCTATGACATGTAAGAAAGGCATTCTTGCCAGAAAGACCTAAGACAGGCTCAGTCTTGTTTATGAAATAAAATAAAGGAGAGATGCAGAGAGCCTTTGGGGGCTGCTTGGCAAGAATCTGACATGGGCCAAGGATAAGGAAATAGGCTGCTTGGCAGGAATATGATATTGGCCAAGGACAAGGAAGTAGGATTCAGGCAGGAATTTTACATTAGGCTAGGACAAAGAAGTAATTTCAGGTAGGAATCTAAATCTTATGCTAGAAAAAAGAAGTAATTTCAGAATCTAAATTTTAGGCTAGAACGAGGAAGTAGGCTTAGGACATGAAAATGACTTTGGTCTAGGACAGGGAAGTTGGCTTAGTTATTATGGTCATCCTGATCAGCCCTTAGAAACAGTGATCACGTGAGTGTTCACGTAATTGGGTTTAATGCCTTGCTTGTTCTTTGACTATTTATGTTTATTGTCTTGCTTGTTTATTGACTATTTGCATCTATTGTATTGCTAGACCCTCAACCTAGAACTGACCTTAATACAGCATATAATTAAAACCCCATAAAAGCATAATGGAGGAACAGGGATAGGATAGGTATTTTAGGGAGGGGAAATGGGGAAAGTCAATGACATCTGTATTATAAATAAATAAAATATCTAATAAAATAAAACAAAACAAATAATAAATTGATTATGCTAACAAGTGTGAGCTGCAATTGGCAGGTGTAGGGGACAATGTCTTGTCAAAAAAAAAATATGACAATGTTATACACTAAAATCAATAGGGGCTTATTATTTTTCTTAAAGTCAAAAGTTTGCTAATAAAGAGTAAAACCATTGTGCCTTCCAATAAATTTTAAAGAAAAATTGTTGCATTAAAATTTTCATCAGTAAACAAATGCTTTATTCAATGAGGTAGTTTTATTTGCTTGCTGAGACATAATGATGAAAGCTGTAAGTATTTTTGCTGATTGAAACACTATTTCTACCAAATGTCCCATGATCTGGTACTCTCGCAACTCAAAATAAATGATGGCAAACATATATATTCTTGTGTTACATTCACATTTCCATTCAATATCAAATGTAGTCAGAATTTAAAATTGTTTACCATAATATTTTGGCTTTTATGACTTAATTTAGTTCTTTTTCTGAATATTTTTTGGTGAAAGTCATGACTTGTATTGAAGCAAAAAGAAAGAACAAACAAACAAAACACAAAATTATGTAGTAGGTCCTGAGTGTAGGCACAAGTAAGGAGTGAAATCAATAAACAGACTACAAATTGTACATTTAGAAAAGAAAGGGCTTCAAGGAATAAGACCAAAGCACCAAGTACAAAAAGGTAAATTGTATCTTTCTATGGCAGTAATGCATGCAAGAATGACTGTGCTCACATAACTAATACTAACATGTATTAAGTATCCTTATGTATAGCTCTTAGAAGAAAATGTGGAACATTTATGCTTATTATTTAAAGTAAGTAATACTTTTCCAAAAATAAATAGTATGAATAAGCTGCAGAATTAATAGCAATGAAAAGGTCATCATTTCTGACATATCTCTGTCAGATCTGATATCATTAAATGCCCAGCTATTATCAGCAAAATTCTACAAAATATATTGGTATGTGACTTTAACCTTTCACAAAAGGTCACTGTCAAACATAGAAAAGGATGAGACATTTTGAAGTATTGACCCCAGATCTTAATTGAAGTAAGTGAAGAAATGAGACTATTCTGGAATCATAGGAAAATTAAAATCTCAGTTAAATAGACTCCCTCCATAAAATCTTATGCAATTTTGTTGAAGAGACTGACTTTCTATGGGAAGTTAGGATCTGTATTCCTCTCTTGTCACCAGTCCATTTCCTTTATTATTCACAATTTAGTCATGTGGAAAGTCAGCTTGCTTCAGTAACTCAAGTGCATTCCTGCCAAATACATTGTACAAATTCTGTTTTGTGTTAATTTACTTAGATCTTGGTTCTAAAATATTTAGGATTTTTCTTTATAATACTTTTTCTATTCACTGTTTGAAAACATATATTCAATATGTTTACTGATTCTGTCAGCAAACCATATTTATGTGTATATCCTAAAAAATAGAAATTAAAAAAAAAACAAAAACAAAACATAAAAAAACAACATTCTTACACTCTTCTTGATTTTTTGAATTTTGGATTACTACTCTTCCATCTCTGATCAATATGGTATTCTCTACACATAACTTAAAATTCGAGGTTAACATTCATCATAAATAATATTTTTCACTCTTCAAGATGTGGTAGATATAGTAAAAATGAGCATCTCATATACTATATTAATATTTCTGATAGGCTGGACTTTTTTTTACTATATTCTTGTACATAACAATCTCTAATAATGCCCATTGTTTGAATAAAAGTTATACACAGAAAATCAAAACAATATTCATGATATTATACTATATTTTTAACACATGAAAGAAGAGGGATATAACAATGAACTCTCAAGAATGAGCTTCACTAAATTTGTATGAAGAAGTTTATCACCCATTTATGAACACTTAAGTGTATCATAAACTTCATTTTCAACTTCATCTCGAATCCTATCTGCCAGTGTTACTTTTTGGTTATTCCCAATCTTGTTTTCAATACAGTGATCTGCAAAAACCCAGACAATAATCTTTAAAATCGTATTAGCAAGATCTGTTTGAAAAACATGGCAGTGTGAGAGCAAATTGGAGGTATAAATCACGTACCATAAAACTTGCATTTCAAAAGTGAATATTTCATTGGTTTAAAATATACAGTACTGTGGCATGAGAATTATCAGTGTCTAATAATAAAATATTTTCATTAGTCTTGTTTTCAGCCTGGGGGACCTGATCCATTTTGGGTTTCACCTATCAGATATTTACATTCCAATTCATAGTACTAGCAAAACTACCGTTATGAATGAGCAATGAAATAATTTTACATTTGGGAGGGGCACCTCAACACAAGGAACTGTATTAAAGGGTTGCAGCACTAGAAAGGTTGAGAACTCTAAAACCAAATGTGCTCATTAGCAATATTTTTTATACTTCACTCCCTTCAGCACCCAGCGCTTTTGGTATTCTTTGTTTCTTTGTAGATTTGTGTCCAATATAGGCATGTTTTATGTGGAATCCATACCCTCTCCTTTATTTCTGCTTGTCTGAAGTACTTTGATGATCTTGAATACATTTCTGACATATAGGCAGTTAACAGAATTGTTTTTTCTACAGCTTGATTCTGAGAGCATAGTTCTGAGTCATTATAATTTATTTAAACATAAAGTATAAGTTGTTTAAAATGGACTTGCCTCCATTCATATCCATGCAATTCAAAATATTATGCTTACCTGCCTTAATTCACTTTAAGATCAAGGAATCATGACTCAAGATGCTCTAATACTGTAGGCTGAATTAGAAGCTACTCCTGAACGCTTTCAGAGTACCCAATGTGCATAATGTCAAGATGATAAGACCAATCTAGTCATACTTTTCCTGTGTTATCTGTTAAAACTCCTATAGTATGACTTCAAAACATAATTTTAAATATGCAAGTATCAATAGCATATCAATTAATTAACATGTAAATCCACTGAAAATTAATTAATTAAAAATCCTTAAACATTGCTAGATTTTATATGGGAGATTGGTCTGATTATAAAACACATCAATGGTGCTGAAAAACTTGGTGTTTGTAACTATGTGTTCTGGCTCACTAATTGCCCCTCACTCCATTCACCAGCAACTATTAGCATGCTGCCAATACAGGCGTTTACTCAAAATTAAGTTCCAGGATAGGTCCAAAGAGGCAACCCAAAGATGTTCCAGTCTACCTAAACAGAAGCTCCTACTTTGGCCTGCACCTTCCCACAGACCCTAGACAACATGCAGCTTTCCCAGGACTAGACAAGCATCCCCGTCCTCTTAGGTTCCACAAATACAAAACTGTCAACCCCATGTCAGTAGGAAGTAGCCAAAGAACATGATGAAGTGATTCCTGCCTTACTATCACCTTTTCCTAGTTTCTTTTTTTAATTAAACAAAACTGGAGGAATATTAGCATTTCTTCGAGGTTCCCCCAATAGTTACCTAGTAACAGCCAGTTTAGAGCCTGCCTAAGTATAAAACGTGTCTTTCACTTCTCTCCCCTCTTTCTCCTCTCTCTCTCTCTCTCCTTCCCCTCTCTCTTTTCACCCTTCCTCTCTAGCTATCTCCTCTCTCGCAATCTCTCCATCTTCTTCCTCTCTACCTATCTTCCTTTCCCTACATGTCCCCAGCCAGACTCTTTTCTTTTTCTATCCTCTCTCTTTATATTTTTCTCTGTCTCCTCTTCTCTGCCCCTTCCTACTTCCCCAGATTCCCAAATAAACTCCCTTTTGTATAAAAATATATGTTAATTCTTCATCAAATGAAAAATATGTGTGTCATTATTAATATCAGTAAAAATAGATACTACAGATCATGTGTGTGTATGTGTGTGTGTGTGTATAAATATCATAAAAACTGGAACTTTGTAAGGTGAATATTTCAATTTTTTAAAATATCAATACTTCCTATTCATGAAGTAGTTTGGGTTGTCTTTAACACAGAGTTGAGTTACTGTTTTAAATGTGGCTTTTACTTATACTGATTTTTCCCTGTATAAATTTCAGGGTTTTTTTTTTTTTTTTATTATAACACCCACCATAGTTATGCTGACACTCCATAAAAACCCTAACAAAACGTTTGAGTGTGGCTTTGTAAACCTCTGTTGCAATGGAAAATAAAGCAGATGTATTAAAACCTTATAATAGAAAGCCTCCTGTTGCTATGGTATGTCTAGTTCCTAAAAGCTTAAAGAACCTCTCTTCTTGGATTCACCTGGGTTCTGATTTTGCATTGGTGATACTCAGATGATTAAAGGATTTCAAGAGATAAGTACTTGATATAAGTAGGAAAAATTCCACATTCAGTTTTAGTATACAGAAACAGATTGTGAGCATACAAATCGACTCTCAAGTAATTCACTGAGGTAGCAAGCAGTGCATGGTAGTGGTTCACTACCCATTCAGAATGTTCTTTTCATTTTTCTTTCTAAAAATGACAGACAGAGCAACTGAGTAGTATGTATGTATGTATGTATGTTAGTATGTATGTATGCATGTATATTGACATATTCTCTTTGGCTTTAATGAGTACAATTTGAATTAGATTGGTTTTTTTGTTAGTGTTGACATAGTAGAGTCATATTAATTTGACATCACTGTTTAGAACAAAATACCATGAACTAATTCTCATACAATGAATATATTATTTGTAATATATATCCTTCACAAATGAAATGAATATATATATATATATGTTTCATTATCAGAGCAAACCATATAAAAAGTGTCAAAATTTAAATTATATTATATGATAATTATAATGTTTGATTGAATAATGTGAAAATATCCAGAATAAATGATATATTGGCATGTTGAAAGAATCAATAATAAGCACTATTTTTATAGAGGTATATTAAAGCTTACAATGCTGAGGAGTAAAGCCTACTATAGTATTTTAACTAATGTTTTAACCATTATTATCTTGAATGATTTATGAAGTCCATTTGAGTAAAATATGTTGATATATTTAAAAATACATTATGTAAGTAAGAAGGATGAATGAAAGCAAACTATGATAACATGGTACTATGATGAAAATCACTACTTTGTATTCTAACCTAAATATATTAAATGTATGTTTCCCATGTGCTCACATTTACCTAAATGTCTACAAATTTTTGGCATGAATATATATATATGACATATATATATATATATATATATATATATATATATATGACAGAAAATATCCACATATAATAATAGGAAATCTGCTGATAACAATCATAATCTCTATGCTAGTAGTCATTCTTGAAGGACTTGCCATGGCTTTTCAAAACAACAAATTACCTCTGCTTCCATATTCCCTATGAGCTGCTTACTAAAGGTTTTATCACTCAATATTGTGTTTATTTGTCACTGAAACTCATCTGCCAGTTCCTAGAGATGCTGCTTTACATATTTTGATTACCTAACTCTAGACATGAGCATAAAACATATATTGAATTAATAAATGGATATAAATAGCACTTAACTCAGTCGATTGCATATTATTGTCAATTTTATACATGTGTGAAGATTAAATACCTTATCATTCATTAACAAAAATTTCCAAAGTCCTCAAAATAAGTTATAAATGTATATATTTCATTCCTCTGAAAGCAAACTGAGTTTTTGATATAGAAGAATCTATCTATCTATCTATCTATCTATCTATCTATCTATCCATCCATCCATCCATCCATCCATCCATCCATCTATCGAGTTTAAGAGTTATAGTAGTAGTAAAAAGTACCAATTATTTTAATGATTTTCTACTCTAAAAGTATCAACTACTTTGATTTCATTTTCCTCTGAATACAGAAGAGAATCTTTACCCCTTGCTTTAAAATGATGTGGTTTTTAATCCCTTCACCTCATGCTTCCAAGATAATATTTATTTTATTTTTCATGAAGCTGAGTTTAGAATGCCTTACAAATAATTTGAATAATACTATATTGTGAAACCTCAAGAATATTCTTGAAATAGACTACATGACTTTTAGAACTTAGAATTTAGCATCAATTGTCACACCAGAACCACCAGCAGTATCCAACAAACTTGCGCCATTGTAATATAGTTCAATTTTCAAACACAATTCACTGTGATATGCAGAAAAATACTTTCAAATGGAGTAAAAGACTCACTATAAAATTTCAAACTCAAATCTCCAGTTCAACTCTGACCTTTAAATTTTCGAATAGTTATTATAATTGCCATTATAACAAATAATTGTATTTTAATACCCAAGATAAACTGCCAAAGAATTGTACAGGCTTTGGGTACTGAGTCAGTGATCTAGTACTGTTGGCTATAGTTTAGCCTCAAGTAAAAGCAGTTTCTTTAGAGTTCAATCACACAAATCCTTATGCATAGGTCAAGCAGATTTTAATATACTACATCTGCTCCTGTGATTGTTCCACTTTTAAATAAAATGTCATTCAAAGAGGATTCTCCCTATTCCCACAGGAGTTCTTGGAGAATTCAGAAAACTCTTGGGGAGAAAGATTACTTATTCATGAATGCAGGGTTCCTTTGGTCATCTTAGATTTGATTGACATTAGCTGCAACTGTGTCTGTCTCTAAAGACTTAAATATTCATCAGAGCATAATCATGGCATTTAAATATCTAAGCTTCAGAAGTTTCAAAGCCAATTCATTTTAGAATAAATGTCGTTTATTTTACATAGATAGCATAAAATAATGATAAAGCAATTCATTTCAACAATCTTCTCTTAGAGAAACTTTGTACATTTATAATACTGTTAATTTATCCTATGATATTAAGCTTATATTGTGGGCCAATTTTACCTGAAATTTCATCGGTAATAAGTATTAGCTCTTGAAGTAAGGGTGTATGGTATGATTGTATTGTAATATATTATCATAGTGTAATTCCATGTTAAACTTAAAATTTCATGAATTCACCATATATAAAAACAAAGTTCAACTGAAGTACATTTGATGTTTTCAAAAGTAATGGACAGTCATGCTACAACCCACAGACCCAGAAAGGCTTGGTAACAAGGAGGTCTCAAGTCAAGATGCATGAATCTCTCTAGAGAAGAGAAAGAGAATAGCTATCACAGATAGACTGAGGAAATGTAGAGATTGGAACAGGAGGGATGAGGTCAGGAGAGAATGGAGGAGAGAATAATGGGTAAAACAACTGGAATTGGGAGATATGTAGGAGACAAGGTAGAAATATAGTGCAATGGAAACTCGCAGGAATCTATGAGGGTGACCCTAGCAAAGGGTCATAGTTATGGGAGACACAGATCCTGAATTGACCAGCTCTTGTAACCAGGACAGACTTCCAGTGGAGAGAATGGGATACCAACCTAGCTCCAAAACCTTTGACTATAATTTGTCCTGCTTACAAGATATACAGTTTGTAACTACTTCATTGAGAATTTTTGTATGTATACTCATGAGGGATACTGGACTATAATTTATATATTTTTGTTGGGTTTACACTTGATTTCACTATCTCAATATTATTTGCTTTGTGAAGGAGCTTATTGTGGTTCTGATTTTTTTTACACATAACTCAAAAAGTATTGCTTGTTTGAAGGCCCTATAGAATTTTTGTATAAGTATATCTGACCCTTGGTATTTTGCTTGTTTGTTTCTTTTCATTTTATTCTGTTTGAATGCTTTTTAATTTTTTTTGATTTGCTGAAAAAAAATATTCAATAAAAATTGCAAAAAAAAGCATTAGAAAAAAAAAAGATATACAGGAGTGAATATGGAGTAGAAATTGTGGGAGTGGGCAACTAATGACTGGTCCAGACTGAAACCTATGCCATGAGAGGGTGCCTATCTCTGACAGTGCCTAGAGGGTCAGGATCCAGCGACTGGCTAGCCAGAGATCTAGGATAGAACCAATCATGCTAGGTGGGGGGGGAAAAAAAACCCACACACAAAAAAGCAAACAACAAAACAAAAGAGTTTGCAACCCCATTGGAAGAACAACAATATCAACCAATCAGACACCACCCCCCCCCAGAGCTCCCAGGGCCTAAACCACCAACCAAAGAGTACTCATGGAGGGAGCCATGGCTCCAGCTGCATATGTAGCATAGGATGACATTGTCAGGCATCAATGGGAGGAGAGGTCCTTGGTCCTGGGAAGGCTCGAAATGCTAGGGTGGGGAGGTGGGAGTGTGTGGGTAGGGGAGCACCCTCATAGAAGCAGGGGGAGGAGGGTGGGATAGGGGGTTCCCAAAGGGGAAACCAGGAAAGGGGATAACACTTAAAGTATAAACAAAGAAAATATCTAATGTAAGAAAGAAAAAATTAAAATATAGGCAAAAAAACTGAAATGATTTCTAATAATAGTCTGCTTGTAGACAGGAACCTAGCATAATCACCACTTGAGAAGTTCCTTCCAGGAAGTCATGGAAACAAATGTGGAGACCCATGACCAAACATTGGGCAGAACTCACTGAATCATGCTGAAGAGAGAGAAGTGGGATCATAAAAGACAGAGGGGGCAAGAACACCAAAGAAAAATCACAGAATCAACTAACCTAAGCTCATAGTGAGTCACAAAGTCTGAATCAACTATCAAGGATCTTGCATGGCTCTCACTTAGGTCCTCTGTTGTTTAGATTGGTGTTCTTGTGAACAACTTACAGTGGGCACAGGGGCTGTCTCTAAATCTCTGTTGCCTGCTTTGGGAATACTTTTTTCCCCTATGGATTGCCTCATACAGCCTTAATATTGGGTTAAGTGCCTAGTCTTATTGGTTTATATCACTCTTGAGGCCTGCCTTTTTCTGAAGGTGGAATGGATTGGGGTTGGGGAGAAGAGAGGTGGTCAGGAGGTACTGGGGAGAGGGAGGGGCAACTGGTCAGATTATCAGGTGTTGCAAATGTAATATATAAAATAATATTTTTTAAATGCCCAAATTAAAAGGTGGTAAGGATGGACATGAGTATGGATATATACATACAGATACCCAAATATTTTTGTTGTTATATATTAGTTGGTAATTTATAGAGTTTAATGTAAAATGGAAGCATACACAGAATATGTACATAACAGGTAACAGAGCTGCAGGTAAAAATAATCACTCATTCAATTTACAGAGTTATGTTGTTTGGATAAAATATCAGATGCAAAGTCATTTTCTTCAAAACATAGATTTGGAGTATTTCCAAATGTAGAAATTAGTGTTGTACTCTATGCTCATTCACATGCAGCTCTGTATGAACATACTCCTTAATTGCTTCTGGATTAAAAATGGAGAAGTGTAATAGAACTAAAATGTTCAAATTTTAAGAGACCCAACCAGTCAGTTTCTATTGTTAGTCACTATATGGTATTCCTTTTGACAATCCGTAACTACAGAATACTTATGATTTATACTTCAAAGTTTTGAACAACATTTCATATCATTGACCTTGGTTTACTTCCAAAGGACCATAAGGTGAGTTTCAGTTTTGTACAGCCCTTATACATTCTGTGAAACAGATTGCTGTCTCATCTCTAAAAATGTGGTTTGAATAGACAATAGGTGCTGATTTCTAAACTATTTAGCAATATCTTTTCAAAAATTATCATTGATTTATTTACTTTTGTATATATTTGTGTATGTGGAAAAAGGCCTATGTGCCTTGCCCCATTTATCAACATCAGCAGACAACATGCTAGAGTCCAGTCACTCCTTCTACTATGTAAAATTCAGGATTTAAACTCAAGCATCAGTCTTGGTAACAAGAAGCCTTCCACACCTAGCCATTTTGACATATTAAAATATTGATTCTTAAGATAAAGACTGTCAAAATTTATCCATCGTAAATCCTCAGACTATAATCTGTTAATACTGTTGTCTTAATATCTGCCATCGATTCTTAAAAAAATGAACACAACTTTTGTCAATTTTATTTGGTATCACTGACAATAGAAGAAAATCATCTTCTAAGTTATCTTTCTAACTACCCACAAAAATTTACCTTTCATTACTCGCTATTTTAAATATTGTATGCATTGTTATGATAAAATATATAAAGAAACTTTGAATGTACTAAAAATGTATAGGCCAGAAATGTTACAAATAATTTCATGATCTTTATCTAAAAGAAAATTTAAAAGTAGTACGTTGTGCTTTTCTGGAACACATATCAATTGCTGCATGCAGAGACCAATTCCAAAGTTTAATACAACCTACATAAAACATTTTACAACATAGCAAAATGAATGGGCTTCCTTTAAAATTACCCCTTAAACACTTGATGTATATTTTATTACTATTAAGAATGGATAAATATAGGAATTTTATAAATATGTAAATGATATAAATTTAAAGTGTCAAAGTATTTGAAGTTGAGCCCTCCATTACCAATTTTTCTGTTGCTGTCAGATTTTAGAAGTCAGTAACAAATATATTCTAGATGGTTTCCTATGTATAGAAAACTAACACATTTTATGTTTAAATTGAAACATTTGTGAAAAGTTTAAACATCACACACACACACACACACACACACACACAGAAGAGAGAGAGAGAGAGAGAGAGAGAGAGAGAGAGAGAAAGAGAGAAACATAAGCTCATACATATAGTGAAAGTAAAACTAAGGGGTAAAAATGTACCTGGCAAATACCAAAACCAAAAAATAGTGACCAGGCTAGAAAGAAAGCCATATCTTTGTACCAGGATCTGAGAAGTTTTATCAGATCTCTATTACACCTCAATTATCAATCACCTCAATTACCAACTTACAAAAGTGGAACAAAGAGAATAAAGTACCCTAATTTAATCTTCTTTTACTCACAAATCTCTTTCTGGTGTTATTGTGGGTCACACTCAACTGGAAGTTGGAGATCAGGGAAACAAACAATATTTTTTATTGACCCTCCACACAGAGAAGTTGACAATACATGAAAAAGGGGAAAGTGGTCAGACTCATTAACAATCACCCTACATATTAATAATGAGTTCAGAGTTGAAATATGACTTCTATATTCTACTTTTTACATACTAGCTTATGACTAAAATTTTTTAAAAGTATATCAGTAATTTATTGACACACAGTCCATTTTCTGTATTTTGTACTACAGAATTTATTTACCTCAAATGATGATGTTGTCAAGATACAGGCTTCAATTTTTCTTATATTTTCAGCATATTATACAGGTGAATTTTAGGAACAAATAGTGGAAACTTGGTAAGAGACATGGCTCATTGTGGAAAGATACTTGGAACTAACCCTGATGACCTGAGTTCCATCTCAGGAATTCAGCTGGTAAAAGAAGAGAATCAAATCTCATAAGTCATATACAGACTACCAAAAAAACATGTGATAAAACTTTTAACATATATGAATGAAAAGGTTTCCTTTTCTGGTGAATTTCATACATTACTTTTTATTGCACACTCAAAATTTTCTAATGAAAACATGTCTTTACTCATAGACAAATCTAAGTAAGAATTATGTAAGCCTTTTGCCACTGAGACATTTGGTTTTAAAATGTTCAAATATCTTTCTTGCAGCTACAATAGAAATTAGTGTCAATTTTACTACAATATATCTATAATGAAAACCCGGAAAGTATAAAATTGCTTTCTGTAATTTGTTTAGAAAATTGTCAACATTTAAAGTTTACTTTTTAAAAAAAGAACTGATAAAATACAAAAGAGTCTTTTGTATTTTCCTTTCAAAGTCTTGGAGGAAAATAGAATATGCATTTTTGCCACAATTTATTGAACACAATTGAAAATGAAAGGAAATGGGAGTAATTCCAATCTGTATATTTATATGTAGGTAAATATTATTGCTGAAAAGAGCATAATATCTACTTATTATATAGTTTTGTAATATTACATATCATGCCTCTATAATTATACATATATAAAAAAACGCTATAATTTTTGGAGTTTCAGCATGTTTCTCTTTTCAGATATTTTTTTTATTAATGGGAAAACTAAGGTAAAGTTGAATAATATTTTTAAAAGCCATGCAAATCACCAACAATAATAAATATGCTTAACCAAGTGTGTGAGTAAATGTTTTCTATTTATTTAGATATATTTATGTTAATAAAATTATTGGCTATATGTTATTAATATTTCAAACAAGAATTTCTACCACTAGCAGACAGACTGATCAAATCAATTAGTTTAACAAAGAGCATATGAGTTCACAGCTCAACACACTGCTTGTAGCTCTATCTGATATGGTCTTAAGTTCAAAATGTCAAATAGAACATGTGGATAGCCCCAGCCTTGTATTTTGATCCTAGTTCCACCCCCGTGAGAGGAGCTCCAGAGGAGGATTGAATCAATGTTGTGGATAGCCTCAGCCTTGTATTTTGATCCTAGTTCCCAGTGGATAGCCCCAGGCTTGTATTTTGATCCTAGTTCCACCCTTCTGGGAGGGGCTGCAGAGGATGATTGAATCTGTACACAGAGGACATCTTGTAAACCTTCTGTTCAATTAAAACCTGTAAAATAAAGACTAGAGCAAGAGATTGGGCAGTAGAAGGGGAGGCGGAGAAAATGGCTTAGGGGAAGAGAGAGTGAGAGGAATTAGATATAAAAGGCGGGGAGAGCAGAAGCAGAAGAGAAGAAAAGAGAGGAAGGCTTCGGGAGATGCAAGAGAGAGCAGAGGGAGAAACAGGAGGAAGCTGAAGGAGGCCAGCTGTAGAAGGAAGCCGACTATGGAGCTGGACAACCACGCAGCCTGGGATAACCGCAAGTTATAAGGGATCTCATAGCCGGGGATTAGAGTAGTGTAGTGGTAAATCTGCCCAATCTAGGCGTGCAATTTATACCAATAATTATTGAGTTGTGTTTTCCTTTATTGGTCTCCTTCAGGTAGGAGATACTATTTGGGGTTTAAATAATTTCTACTACAAGAACACATTACAAAAAATTATTTGGCTCATTTCAATGTTCTATCATGATGAGAATATCTGTAACATTCATTGCCATTAGAAATATTTACAACAATATGCCTTTCCCCGATTGGGCTAACCCTTGTCTATCCTCAATAAAAGATGTATCTAGTCCTACTGCAACTTGATATTCCAAGGTTGATGTCCATCTAAAAAGAAAGGAAGGGTGGGACTACGAGAAGAGGAGAGAGAAAGCCACAATCACAGATGTAAAATAAATGAAGAAATTAATGAAAAGATTTTATGGGGATTCTTCCAATGATTTTTAACAAAGATTAAAGATGTGTTTGTTAATTGTCTTTATGAGTTATACCATTTTCTTTCTATCAAATACTCTAATATAATTAATTCCTACATATGTTGACTCCGATAATACTTCTATATCATTTTACTTTTTTGTTCATTGCCTATACATTTTACTTTCCTAAAACACTAATATGAGTATGACAAAAATGTATTTTTCATTACACATTCTTTACCTACTCTTGTAAATTTGAAAATTTACAAAACTTTAAAATATATGTTTCAAAGCCCAGTTTCCACTGCTAAATATGTAATATTATTCTGGCAACTAAGGCTCATGAATCATTTCAGAAGATGGGGCAAAAGGAATATAAGAGTCAGAGGCACAGCAAGTTTGATGTGAGATTATGTGTTTAGAAATGTCAGAAGGTACATCCATAAATTTCATCAATGTGACTGTCTAAACATTACCTGAATGAACATGACACCCATTTACTTGCTAATATATACAGGGAAAAGCTCCTGAGGCGTCTTCCCTCTATAAAGAACTATGGACAATTAAAACTCTGTAATGTGGGAGAAATGGTCTTCCCTAGGAAAGGGTATATCAACTGTGTATAAAACAGCAAATAATCAGTGCTAAAACCATATGGTTACAAATAACATACAGACTGAAAAGGTTGCAGTTATGTTCACAGAAACATATATAACAACATGTAAAGATTAATGAGACCACATATGTGAAAAAGAATAAGAGAAAAGATTGGGAGAATTTGGAAGAAGAAAGAAGAGAAAATAATATGATTATAGTATTAAAAGAACTTGATTTTATCTTTTGTCATTGTTAGATTATATACAAGAGAATATGAAACCTTTTAATTTCTAAAATCTGCTTCTATAATTTAAAATTTCTATAAAACTACTAAATAAAAACAAACATCTTTATTTTCCAATATAGTAATATGCACTGATCATAATCACTTTAATCCAACTATAACTTTTACATGAGGACTGCTTACAGAGTATACAATATTGTTTTGCTAATTTACTGAATTAATAGATATGAATACTATGATTTACAATACTGTCACATTTGCATATAAGCAATCAGCTTTCTGTCAAGTATGTTTTCCCTTTTAATTAACTGAACCAATTAGCATGTGCTGAGACTGTAGAATTAAATAAAATAGCCATAGTTCCAATTTATATTTGACCTCATGTAAGCACATAGAGTAAAGCTCAAGGAGAACCTACATTTACTTTAAAATCATTTTCTAATCATCCATGAGGCACATTTTACAGCACATAATAGTGAAGAAAATCTCAGAAGTTATTCTCAGTAGTTTTGTTAATTTTTATCCTATCTAAACATAAAATTCTATCACATTCGTTGTCAAAATATTTCCCAAATAGTTTATACAACCATTCAAAACTCATACTAAATCTACTTTAAAGACAAAACCATTTTTGAGTAATTGCTGTCTTATTTTCTGTTTTATTAAAACATATTTGTATCTTTTGATACATAAAGGTAGTGTCTAAACTCCTCAGTAAATGAAATCCTACATTTCTATCTAAGGTATCCTCACTACTTATGATATGAGGAAGAGCTCATTGTATTTGCAAACTCTGCTCTTTTATACAAACTGCACTTCATGCCTAGAATGTCTTTTCTTACTTTCCTAGAAAAATAATTTATAAATTAAAAATCTTGCATAGTACTAATGTCAAAGGGGAGGACTAATCTATTTTCCATTTCTCTTAGAATTATATTTAATAATATTTAAGTCATTAAACTCCTTCATGGCAAGAGTCATCTTTCTCCTTCCTGTCTCTAGCAGTCAAACTATTTTCTTGCATATTGAATATATTTAATTGCTATTCCAATGAATCGCAAATGTTATCACATGATATCACATGATAAAGAGTGAACATGTGTGAATTTGTGTATGTGTGTGTGTGTGTGTGTGTGTGTGGTTTGTATGTGTGCTTATGTATACAACATTACTTTCTGATTTTCTTCATTTTATTACATTATTTGGTGAAGTGCAAGAATTACTTATAGTAGTTAGGGACTATTAATTTGTATTTTTTTTGTGTGTGTGTATGTGTGTAGGACTCTGTGAGTTTATTTGTACTACTTACATATATAGGTGGCAGATTAGGCAAAAAAGTCAGATACCCAGGAAATAGAATTATATTCAGTTGTGAATTGTATGTTTCTTCTACAGAAAATTTAAATAATACTTGAATAAATATAAGTACTTAAATTTTTTTTTTTTTTTTTTTTTTTTTTTGGTTTTTTGAGATAGGGTTTCTCTGTGTAGCCCTGGCTGTCCTAGAACTCACTCTGTAGACTAGGCTGGCCTCGAACTCATCGTATTTCCTTTTCTTGTGCTATCAATTAATCATTTTTCTAATCAAAAATTAGCAGACAATTGTGGAAGGACATAAACAATGTCCTACACAAATATTGGTACCTGAACAAGTCTAGTTCATTCTCAATACCTATTCATAACAATATATAGAGATCTCAATTTTTGTTCATGCTTTTTAAATCATGAGCCTAACCTTTAACAACTGAGTTATCTCTCTACTCCCTCAATTCTTGCTCAATGCAAGACTTTCAGCAACACTGTTAATTAACAAACGAACTTGGCAAATCTTAAACCCAATACCAGATTATTAAATATCCAATAATATACAAAGAATACAATCTCCACAGATATTTACTAGTAGTTGGGAATTATTTCTGGGTTGCTAGTTGTTTAGAGTTAGTGAATTTTCATTTATTTTAGCAAGATTAAGGGTACAATTTAAATAACATTGGACAAGACCTGGTTACTGAGTAAACATTCTCAGAAATACTATATAAATGATCAAGTGATTACACCTTATTTAAGTAATTTTCCAAAAATACACTAAGATTGTGGAGCTAAATATTACAAAACGTCTGTGAGATTGTTCTCTTCTCCATTCTAGAAGTGAAGGTAATGTTAATAATATAAAGAGGATCATAAAGCATTATGAAAAGGATGCATTTGGAACTACAGGTACAATGAAATAGATGTTAAACTTGAATATCAAAAAAAAAATGATACCAGAAAGCATATAACAATTGGTCTGAGGTCCTAACATGTACACAGCAGAGGACTGCCTTGCCTGGTCAGGCTTCAGTGAGATAAGACGCACCTAACCCTCATGAGACTTGAGACCCCAGGGTTTGAGGAGGCATGGTGGTGGTGGTGGGGATTCTCACAGAGGTGAGAAGGAATGGGATGAGGAACTGTCACTGTTGGAGGGCAGATCAGGAGGGGGCTAAAGACTGGAATGTAAAAAAGATTAAAGGTAATTTTTTAAAAAATGATATCTATATAAAAATAAACAAAAATAGTGAAAATGGCCCTGGGGATATTTCCCCCTGCATAAAATACTTATTATAAAATCATGAGAAACTTCTTTCAGTCTCAAGCACACACACAAATAATACAATTTGGTGTTACACACTTATCATCTCAGTGCTGGAGGAAAAGCAAAAGATATTTACCTAAAGCATTCTGAATATTCAGTCCAGCCAATCAGTGAATTTCAGATGAAGTGAAGAGACACTATCTCAATACATAAGGTGGAACAATGTAGCAAACAATATGTGCCCAATATTAATAGTTACATAAATAATACAGAATATGTAAGTGTCAAGATGGTTCAGAATAAAAAGATAAAAATCCATTTAAGTTAAAAAAAAAGAAAACAGGGAAAGGAAGTTTTCACCGGTCCAAATATTGTGTTGTCATAAATATAAAGTGACAAGGAAAATCGAATGGACAAATAGACAAACCTGTAAAACATGTTTAAAAAACATTAGAAAGAATAAGTATTTTTGATTATTTGGCTTGGAAGTAATGCTTCAAGCTTTGATTCTGGATTTCAAAGCAGAAGTAGGAGAAAGAAGACAGAACGAAATGATCTTAATAAAGAGGGGACTGTGCAGCTAGGAAAAAGTGTCTTTCATGTCATCTGTAGAAAGTTCATAATTATGAGCATGTTTTGTTTTAGAGCTCTAACAGCCTGCTTCCTTCTATGTAGCCAAAGGGTCAAGTTCATTATGTCTGTAGGGACTTGGAAAGCTCAAAAATAACAGTGGTCATTAATCATTCTGGCTAAATTCTTGAGCTCGAGACAGAAAGTTATAAATATGTGTAAAATTCTAGGCTTTCCCTAAAGTCATTTTAACATATTTTTTGACAGATAAGTCCAGGAGTAAGTTTGCTTTTTACTGTGAAAAGAAGGCACAGAAAATACATGCTTTGTCTTTCATACCATCAATCTCGAAAGCATTTACCTCCCCTTTGGTTGTTGATAAAGTAAAATAGGGCCAATTCTTTATAGAAACACTCATGTGTTTATTCAGATAAACACTCTCTGTCATTGCAAATGAAAACCTACAATTTTACAAGTTCCAGACTATGTTTGAAAAAGCGATGAATATTCATTTTAAATTGGTATGAAGGTTATGCAAAAGCAAAGCTCTAAAGGTAAAGGATACAGTAGACTATATTAAACTTACTACCTCAAAAATAAGATGAAAGCTCAGTCCTTCCTTCTCTCTTCCTCCATCATAAGCTTTAAAGAATCAAATGTAGAATTCTCTTTAGAAAGTAGAAGGAAATTTGAAATGACATATTGGACAAGGAGAATTGTAGCCGTCAAATGACCAAAGCTGGCAGAAATAATCCTTCTTTGCCCTCCTTTTCAATCTAGGAATTGTGTTGAAGTTTGCTTTCTTTTGGATGAGTGCCATTTTCCCCCTGAATAGTTTCAGTTGTTATTTCTGATGCTGAGCCTCAGAGGTGAATGTTTTAAAGCAATTAAGTCATCCTGAGTGGAGAAAAAGAACACTGGTTCATTTGTTTTCTGTCAGTTTAGTTCCACAGAAATGGTTTTACTTCACTAAATACAATAGACTTTGAAAATGGCCAATGGAAAACTTACCCTCGAATGGGAGAAGTCTTCCCTGGACAAACCTAACTACAATGAAGGGTAGGGTGGGTATATTTTTGTCATGACAACCTGTTCATTGCAGAAAATGAGTGCTTTAGCCAAAGTAATCATAAACTTTGGAGTAGAATGGATGTGCACCATCTGCTTCCCTTCAAAGTCTTGAGAACTTCTTTAAAATTGGCATTGAAACTGAGTATTTTCCAATACAGTTATGTGTGTTTACTGTTGCTTAAACTAAACCTGGTTTGGGGGTATAGGGAGTGATTTAGGATTTTAAAACAGATTTGATATTTTGACTGAGAAACTTAAAATTGTTAATATGAAGAAAATATCAGGTAATCATTTCATTTTCCTTTTTTACATCTTTAATCATTTTTTACAAGTCCAGTTATCCCCCTCCTGTTCTGCCCTCCGACAGTTCCTCATCCCATTCTTCCTGCCCCATCTCCAAGAAGATGTCCAGACTCCCACCCCTTATAACCCAGGTCTCTCCACTCTCTGGGGCTTCAAGTTTTCAAGGGTTAGGTTCCTCTTCTTTCACTGAGGCCAGATGAAGGATGTGTTCTGCTGTATATGTGTTGGGGGTCTCAGACCAGCTAGTGTATGCTGCCTGGTTGATGGCTCAGTGTCTGAGAGATCACAAGGGTCCAGTTTCTTAAAGATATGTTCAAAATTCTTAATGATCAAGGCAATGCAAATCAAAACGACCCTGAGATTCTACTTTACACCAATGGCTAAGATCAAAACTCAGGTGACAGCACATGCTAGTGAGGATGTGGAGAAAAAGGAACACTTCACCATTGCTAGTGAGATTGCAAGCTGGTACACCCACTCTGGAAATCAATCTGGAGATTCCTCAGAAAATTCTTAATGGATTCTGAATAGATCTATCCAGGTCTATAGACCTGGGCATATACCAAAAAGATGATTGACTATACTACAACGACACATGCTCAACTATGTTCATAGCAACCTTATTCATAATAGCCAGAGGCTGGAAGCAACCCAGATGTTACAACAGAAGAATGGATACATAAAATATGGTTCATTTACACAATGGAATAGTATTCAGCTATTAAAAAGGAGAACATCATTAGCTTTGCAGGCAACTGGATGGAACTAGAAAATATCATCCTGAGTGAGGTATCTCAGACCTAAAAGGACATACATGGTATGTACTCACTAATAAGTGGATATTAGCCAATAAAAGTATAGAATACCCATGATACAATCCACAGAACTCAAGGTTAACAAGCCAAATGGCCCAAGTGAGTATTCCTCAGTCCTACTTCAGAGGGAGAAGAAAGCAGAGGGCAGAGGGAGGGAGGGAGAAGAGAGGTGGAGGGGGAAAGGGGAAAGATCATCAGGTGTTGGGGAGGCATCAGGAGTGAAGCCCTGAGAGCCAACAGAATGAATGGAAATATGTAATCTATGGAGGTGGGATGTGGAGGGACCCTCTAGAATGCACCAGAAACCTGAGACTTGAGAGAATCACAGGGCTCAAAGGGAGGGACTTAAGATGAAGTAACCAACAGAAGGGAGAGGGTATTTGTAGAGTCCACCTCCAGTAGAAACACAGGGAATCAAGTATAGGGATGGGGTTGCCATCCCATAGTCAAAAACAGACCCAGAATTGTTCATATCTTAAAGAACTGCAGGGACAAAATCAAGAAGAGACTGAGGGAAAGGGGGTCTAGTCACTGGTCCAAATTGGGACTTGTTTTCTCTTAAGGAAAAGTAAAAGCACAGTGGATATCTTCTACTAATGAGTACATTGATATGAGAAAGATTCATTAACACCTTTACTAATAAGGTAAACTGTTATGCATTACTACTTGGCTTGATCGTACCCCATCATCATTTGTACAATATTCTACAAAGTGGAGTACAACTATATACTAAGATACCACTTTATCCTACTTAGAGTGACTAGAGTCAGATAATTAAAATGTGCTGAAAGTAGATAAAGGTAAGAGTTACACACCACTGTGAATGTATTAAATGTCACTTAATTATATACTTAAAGTGGTTACAATAATACAATTTGTCTTATGATTTGTTTATCATTCTTTACATAAGCAATAGTTGCTGAAGACACTGGAAGAAATCAAGACATTAATGGACCATTGAGTGGTATGTAAAATGGTGTATTAGTCATAAAATACCAAAGCTGAAGCAACTTAAATGAGGATGAAATGAAGAACGGCAAGATTTTAGCTAAAAAGAAATTGTATACTTCCCACAATACAACATGGATGTGCACTAAAATCATTAAGTAAAATAAAGCACACACAAAAGACAATATGTGATTTCTTATATATGAATTATCTATAACAGGTTTATTCATAGTAATATAAAGTAGAACTATTAGTTGTCTGTGAGTGAGGCAGGGAGCAGTGTTTAGTTTGGTTAAAATGGAACTTTTTATTATTGGTTCAAGAAGGTTTTTGTTTGTTTGGTTGGTTGGTTGGTTTTAGTAAGAAGACATACATCTACTACAGTTCTTTGTGGTAATGCTTTCACAACTCTGTGGTTTTGCTGAAAACATGAATTTTACATTAGATTGGTTAATTTTATGAATGCTTGAATCATGTCCTACTAAATATATAAAGACAGAATGAACCTTTTCCTGGTTCATAGAAGTTGGCAAATTTTATACTAGAGTTTGTGTCAAGATAAAGACAGAATGAACATTTTCCTGGTTCATGGAAGTTGACGAATTTTATACTATAGTTTGTGTCAACATGAAGAAAGTTTATAGGGTATGCATCTGTTATTTTGATTTTTCTAAACTTGGTTTACTACAATTTCCATCTGGGGTAGTGTCTACTTTCCCTTCTTTTCCCTTCCCTTCCCTTCCCTTCCCTTCCCTTCCTTCCCTTCCCTTCCCTTCCCTTCCCTTCCCTTCCCTTCCCTTCCCTTCCCTTCCCTTCCCTTCCCTTCCCTTTCTTTTGTCCTTCCTTCTTTCCTTCCTTCCTTCCTTCCTTCCTTCCTTCCTTCCTTCCTTCCTTCCTTCCTTCCTTCCTGTCTTTCTTTCCTTTCTCTCTCTCTCTCTCTCTCTCTCTCTCTCTCTCTCTCTCTCTCTCTCCCAATACTTTCCTAGTATTAAAGACTTGAAAATAAGAATATAAATTCAAGGTTGGATTATCAAATTATTAGGCACAAGGAAAGGACTAATAGAGCTTTTTGCTTGATAGTGAGATGTTGATAAATATCTTCAACAGTGACAGGAAATATATTTAAATGCCTGGGCTAATAGCTGGGAACCTATAATACTTTAGCAGCAATAGCACATACATGAGGTCAAAAATTCATAGAGAAATCTATATAAAGAAAAACTTAATCACTCAACCAATACAAAACTGTAGAGAAATAGTTTCTTTCAACTCTGTTCTTTTTCCTAAATAGATGAATGCTTCTAAAACTGACTCTACAATTTGTTCACGAATATATGTCTGAGACTTTTGTTTGCAACCAAAAGAAATCCATGCAAAAGAGACTAATAGCTAGCAAAATAATAAAGTATTTTCCTTTATTTACATTTTGAAAAATTAAATAGATATTCACAATTTAGTTACATATATTCTACTATATATCCCAAATATTTTTAGTAGAGGTGTATAATAGTTACTATTTTATCCTATGCATTTAATATAAAGACAGAACACATGAAAGCATAAGAGCTGTCTGACATCATAGGTATATGAAGGATTTTGTTTGTATATATCATTTAAATATTTAAATAGACAATTTTCAATCAAGACCTTCAAAGATAATCAAAATATACATAAATAAGCTCTCTCTGTTTTCTTATTTAATAGGAAAAATATTTGAAATTGATCTTATATTCAAAATTTCATATTATATATAAGTGAAGGCTAATGAAGACACACTTATTTGCATTTAAAATCTCTTCTCAATAAGGTACAAATAATTTAATTAAATTTCTCATATACTTAATCTTTATTGTTTAAAAAATAATTTAGCAGCCCTGCATTAAATACAACAATTTTGGCAGAAAGTTTTATACGGATCAATAAAATAAACATTCATTCCACTTAATCTCATCAACAGAACTCATTGATGTTAACATAATTCAGCACACCGCATAAGTATATATGAACATACACACACACACACACACACACACACACACACACACACACACACATACACACCATCACTTGAAATTGTATTATTTAATGTACTGCAGAATTGTTTTCTAATCAGAAGTCTGGTGCCCTTAGTGGAAATCTGATTACTGTTATTTCCACATTGCAGGAATATTTTACTTTAATATTTTGCTCTAAATAAGAGAAAAGATTCTATTGATTATATCTTTTTAAATATTCACTTTTGCCATCTGTTTGTTGTTTAAAAACTTCCCTTGACAAATATTTTCAAATTCACAAATAAATTTAAGATTAAAATTAGGTTCCATAGTATACCTTTCAACCATTCCCCAAGGCAAAGATCTAACTTAACCATAGTGTTATTTTATGTCTAGATAGTCAATAGAAACAGAATGCTACTAATTAGGTGAAAATCAAACTTTTTGACTAGTCATCACATTTTCTTTAAATACTCCTGTTGCTTAAACTATACATCACCAACTCATTGGTCATCCCAGTCTTATTCCATCTTCAAGATTCTAAAATAGCTTTCAGTTTTTGTGTCATAATTTCTTCCATGTGTTGCTATAGATATCACTTTCATTACTCAAGGATACCTGGAAAAGAATTTCTGATCATCTGATTGATACTTTCTGATTTAGTTTCTCATAACATTTATCACAACCTTATGTTTACTAATGAACTTCTTTGTTTATTATTAATATTTATACACTAGAATGTGAGTATCCTCCAAAATGGATTCTTCTTTTATTTTGAGCAAATCACTTAATATTTCAAACTATGCTTTCAAAGTGTTCAATAAATCTTCATTGATTATATGGTTAGACTTTCCAAGGACTATTAGATCATAGTTAACAGCAATTATTAAGTCAATTGTTATTTGTATAGTACTTTGATTTTTACATGTGCTCTAATGTCTATGTTTTCTAATGTAGAATAATAAATAGTAAGACTATTTTCTGGAGGGATAGGTTTTGTGTTCCAGTTCCATTGACAACTACCAAACCTAATATCCTGTCTGAGCATTTGCTTTCTCTTATGGTTTTCAAATCTGAGCTCATCATGAATACACAACAGCCATTTTTTTCAGTGCTAGGGACAGAAATTATGGTGTCATGAATGCTAGGCAAGTATTCTATTAGTTGAATTGTGTGTGACAAATATATTGCAGGTTTCAGAATTTTGAAGCTCCTAACAGTCATGTAATAGTGATACACACACACACACACACACACACACACACACACACACACACACCACAATTGCATCTCTCAGACCTTATCAGAAAATTTTAACAATGGCTAACAAAGAAATTCACAACTAGTCTGTGGTGGTGTGAATGAAAATGGCTTCCATAGGCTTATGTGTTTGGATACTTGGTTGCCAGTTAGTGCAATGTTTTTTTGAAAGGATTACGATGTATGGCCTTGTTAAAGGAGATATGTCACTGAGCGTAGAGACTGATGTTTCAAAAGGCCATGCCATTCCCAGTTAGCTCTCTCTGCCTGCAAATTATAGTTTAAATGTGATTTTTTAGCTACTGGTCTAACACTATGCCTACCAGCCTGCTGTTTATGTTTCTTGATATGATGCTCATGGAGTAACATCCCAAAATTATTAGCAAGCCCCCAATTAAATACTTCCTTATATGAGTTATGTTGATCATTGTGTTTTGCCCATCAATAGACCAGTAATTAAGACATGGTAAAAGAATAAATAATAAATATCTTTTGAGAGTTCTCAGTCACAAATAGGATATCTATATTAAAACCCCAAGACTGGGGGTACATTTAATGAGAGAGGGGCAAAAGACTGTAAAATCCAGAGACCATGGAGATTTACAGAGAAATAATTTCTTATGGACATGTCAGAATCAATATATTCATGAATATTTACAGCATCTATGGTTGTCTGCCAGAGAACTGTGCAAGAACAGAATAGTAAGCATTCTAGCATGGAGGAGAGAAGGGCTCAGGGGCCCCTTCCATTAACAGAGGAGTAATTGTCATTTAATAGCCCTGGAGAAAGGATAGTTTTATTTAAAGGAGTATCCCCTTATAGGGTGACCACACTCCAGTGAGTATTTCAACACTCATAAAGATATGGACAGCATAAAACAGACTAGATTTTTTTTTTAGATGAGCATAAGAGATAGGAAGAGGCCTGGGAGATGTGGATGAATATGGGATGAGATAGGGAGACTTCATCCCAGATAGATGTGATCAGAAACTTTGGTAAAAAGTTTCTTAATGAATTAATAGAAGCATATTAGTGGTTGGAAAGATGGATTAACAGTTGATAGCACTTTCTGCCTTTGTGGAGACTCTGAGCTTGCTTACTAACAACCACAAGGAAGCTCATAACTTCCTTTAAATTCAATTCCAAGGAATTAGACAGCTTTTTCTGACCTTAACAACATTGTGTACACACGTGGTATAGACACACACTAAGACATATACAAAAACATGCACATGAAATAAGTAAATGATAATTTTATATTATATATATGGATATATATTTGAATAATATTTTAAAATTATATATATATATATATATATATATTGTATATATATATATATATATATATATAACTTATTTTATATAAGTTCATTATTAGGACTTTCAAAAACAATCACATACATCACTTACTTGTGTCTATACTTGAGGACATCCTGGCTTCACATATATTTCCAGTTGGTAAACTTTGCATACAGAAAGTCCTCCATGGATGTTCACTGCCAGTATGGCTGGCCTCTGATTCTACCTATCTTGGTTCTCTCCTAATAACATTTTGTTACCATTTACAGCTTCACTATTACATATTGGTCCAAAAATAGCAACAAGATCAGAAGAAACACATACTCCAGAAAATAAACTGAAAAGGAACAATAAACACATGTCTGCTTCACTAAAATAATAAACTATTTAGAATGTCAAGGTATTTTAGGTTAATTCACATTTGGGACAAATCTCTCCTATCCAGATCAAGTAAACTTTATCAGTGATAGGAGTCTTGATTTGGTTTTAAGAAGTTTCTCATCTCTAATACAATGAATTAATTTTATTATTGATATAATCACACAGGATTAGCTGGAGAATTTGGCTCAGGAATGAAACATACTCAAACAAAAACTGATGAAATTTGAATATAGTGCCCAAAACAGATTAACACTGTACCCATTCAGGAATCAAATGACTAACAATTTAGAGAACTGAGTGCTCACTTTGAGACTTCTTTTTTACCTGATATGCACATTATATTTCAGAACATTAAGAACAATATCAATAAACATGTGCACTTAATGAAATTTAAGAATGTATAAAATTATTGAATATCTTGAAATTATTGTATGCTCAACTTATTTAACTTGGCATTCATTTAATATTTCACAAATTTAACATAACTAAATACAAGTGATTATTCAACTGTTAGATGTATTACAATAAAGTTGAACTAACTGTTCATGTATTAGTTGAAAAAAACAATTTACTTTTTTAGAAATAAAATTGTTTATTTTTGGAATATTTACTACATAAAGAAATGATGAGAGAATTAGAAGGACTAATTTTTTATTAACCTATACATTCATTTCATATGGACACTCTAATAATTTACTTTAAAAACAAATCATTTTGTGTTTACAGCTTTGCCTAAATATTTATAACCTGTTTGATTGTTTTATGTAAAATGCAAAAGCCACAATCAGTTATCTACAGTAGGAATCATATATCTGTTAAGGATGTTTCCAAATGTCCTTTCTTCCTTTTATGCTCTTTAAGAATGAAGAACAACAACAAAAAAAGCAGTTACACCGGTTATAATCAAATGGTTGATAATGGACACAGCAAAACACTGAAAAGCAGATGCTTTCATTGTAGCTGATAAAAGATGCACTGAGATAGTACCATAGCAACAGTTCATAAAACCCTGGACTTGTAACCAGCCATTCTGTTGGCCAGAAATCTGTGAACAGTTGTGATGGCTCTATCCCAGGGAACCTCTTTCAACTATAGAAGTTTGTGACCAAGCTACTACAGTGATGAATATATCTTTATAAGAATTGCAAGAGTACTTGAAGAAAGATCTAGAACTACACTCAAACACAAAGTACACACAAAGGAACAGTATTTGACCATGCTAAAAACTGTGACAAATCCCAAATATCTCCAACAGTTATTGCTCTTGTGTACCCATTTTTTGTTGTAAAATATTTCCTCTGTTACAGCTCAGTGAAATGCCATTCAATGTTTTCTGATAAAAACACTCATTGATAATTTAGCAATGTGATCACAGATGTTGTAGGAGTGATAATCATCATAGTCATCTTGATTTTTTAGATATCTCCTCTACGTAAAATTGTGTGCAGTAGTTCTCCAAGATGATCATACTAGCTTCAGATCAGGGTTTTTAAATCTCTCTTCTTAAATGCACACTGGCTAAACGTAAATATACTTAGAGTTGAATTAATATCTCCTCCCTAGTTTACTGAACAATAATGCCCAAGTATTTCTTACCCCTAAACATCTAGCAGGGAAAGATATGTGGGTGGCAAGTGATACATCGTCCCCGAAGAGGCTGCAACTTCATGTATGCTCCCGTGCCCTGAAGCTGTGAAATTCTCCAGCCTGCTTGGAGGAGGTCCTGATGGAGCTATATGTGGGGGACAGTGAGAATGCCAGATGGTGGTTTGTGAGAAAATCTGGGACCAAGGCAGTCTGCCAAATGAACTGGAAAAAAAAAGATCACCAAGAATATATCTCCCCCACACAAGTGAATGGGAGATGAATTAAGAGCTCTCTTCCTCATACAAGTAAAAATCCTTCATGCATGTTTTTCACCACATGCTAGGAAAAGACCAGTTGTAAATATCTTAAGAGATTTGTACTGCATACATTAATCTTATCTGCATTTTGGTTTTTGCTGTGTTAAGTGGATAAAGAAGCAGCCCAGTAAGTAATAAGAGGAGTCTAAGAAAATTTAAAAATAATGTGATGGGTAATTTTTATATTCAAAAACAGATGAGAAGACATCAAGGAAGAACTTTTTACCTGAGTTGTAAGCTAGAGGAGCATTTGCATTGTATTGATTGTTATTGTGTGTCTTTATCACTTTTATTGTTTGCTGCAGTATAGCCCTTTGAAGGTCTGCCAAACCACTGTGGCTTACTCAAATGCAGGGCTGAATTTTAATTAAGCTGAGCCAAATAGACACAGAAGAGTTGAACTTGATTAGGCCACTTGTCCTGATCTGCACACAGAGGCATTCAGCACACTTATTTTAATAACTGACAAAGTCAATTCATATATTTGTTGAAATTATAAAGATAAAATCACCACTTGTCAACATATTTCACCTACATGAGAATTCCAGTCTCCTATTTTAATAATCTAGGGAAGAAGGCTAAGAAGTTTAGGTAGCCAGAGGGGATGTATGTGTGGCATAATATCTTGATAGCAGTCATATTTATTGCCTTGGAAGAGGCAATAAGATTTCATTAATTAAGATTCAACTGGAGGATGATACATGCAAAGGAGGGAGAGAGAGAGAGAGAGAGAGAGAGAGAGAGAGAGAGAGAGAGAGTGTGTGTGTGTGTGTTTGTATGCATGTGTGTGTGGATGGATCCATGTTGTGTGCATGTTGGATATGTTTAATGAATATATGTGTATGCTAGTGTCTTGATTTTTTTTCAATTTTTTTTTTTAAATCCAAAGATTAGTTTATCCCATAGGATAAGGGGACAGGTAAGATGTCAGAATCTCTTAGACTTTTATTTTATTTTTCATAGGAATACTACAACATGCAAGTTTATCCTTTCAGCATAACTGGGCCAAAATGTGTTCTCATAATAACTTCTCTAATATTCCTGTGAAGCATAGAGGAATCTATGACATCTAAAGTCTCTAAGACATCCCAGTTTCTGTAAAGCAAAGACCCATTAAATTAACTTGGCTGCTAACTTGATACAGAAGCAACTTCTGGAAGAGATTCTTAGGCTCTTAGCAAATACAAATACAAATACAAAAACAAAAGACAAAAAGCAAAAACAAAACAAGAAAATATAAAACAATATCAAAAACATTTTCCCTAACACAGTTTATAGGTTGATTCAATAATAACTTTGTGTTAATCCCACATTCTTATATGTGTGTATCTAAGATGGCTGATAAACAGATACTAAGGTACAGATAATATATTTAGAAATATTTTCTCAATACATTTAAAACTGAAGGTGTAACTGAACTTTTCATATAGGACAGGTACTGCAAACATTAGAAAGAGTGTCATTTTCTTAGATAAGTTGAAATTACTAAGCCCCTAATAGAATTTTGTCTTTACTTCAAACATCCTAATACCAATGACTACTTGTAATCCTAAGAAAATAATCCTCCCCTCAGGATCAGTAAAGAAAAAACAAAGAGATGTTCTTACTATGCAGCAAGGCAAATGGGGGGGGGTATATTTTTGTTCTTTGTTGTTATTGATTTGGAATATATGACATAAAGTTCTCATTCTTATGAAAAAATAAAAGAATACATAGCACCCATCCCATTGTATATTGTGACTTCACTTATCTACATGAGGAAAAGGAGAAAATTCTTATATGATGATCCACATTAAATATAGGTGTGTTTTCATTTTTTTTAAATATCCCATTGACTAGATAAAAATGATGGCTATAGAAACAGATCATTCTGAATTCTATTTATGCAATTTTCTAAGCACATTATTTTCTGGAAGGTTCTTATAGAACCTCAATTTTACTAGATAATGAATGTAGATTTAAAACATTGGTGGAAAAGATAATGTATAAAAAAATCTCTATAAAATTCACTGAATAAATTTAAATTAATATTTTATGTGCAGAGTTTCAATAGACTACTGATGATAGAAAAATGTTTCTTGTCCATAAACTTTAGCATATATTTAGAAAATGCTCAATATCCAATATTTTAAAAAATTAAGATAGTCTCAAAGCAATATGTATATTGCAAAAAAGATGTATATATGTATATACATATGTAGGTTTTACAATTTTGTATGAGTTCTTTGCTTGCATGTTTATCTGTGCAATGTGTGATTCTGGTTTCTGAAGAGGTTAGAAGAATATATCAGATTACTTGGGACTAAAGTTGCAGTTTGTGTACTAATATGTGGGTGCTAGGAATTGAACCTGCAGCCTCTGGAAGGGCAGCCATGCTCTTAACTGTTGAGCCATCATTCCTACTCCATATAGATTGTATTATATGCTAATCTTGTAACTCATATAAATTTACACATCCACTGGAATGTTCTCTGTAGCCACGTATATAACTAGGAAATGAAAGGAGCTTATTCTTAATCTTCAGTATCTATTTTATATTCTCTGTTATACAGACAAGGATTTATGATAAAACTTTGATATGTTATACCATATGATTAGTTGTTTCCATCATTTTTTGAGACCAGTCTCATCATGCAGTCCTTACTGACTTAAAACTCCTTATATAGATCAGACTGACCTCAAAGTCATAAAGGTCCATCTGTCTTTGTTTCTAGAGTCTTGAGATTAAAGTCATTGGCCAACATACCTGACAGTTGTTTCCATATACAACTTAATATTTGCTAGATGGTAAATATTGTACATAATGCAAATAAAGTATACTTGAACCATTATAAATAAAATTAAAATATTCAATTAAATTTGAGATTTCAGACATATTTTGAAATGTTTCAATAATATTAATATGCAATCTTTGGATTGTCATTTTTCTTCCTAATGTCACCCCCTGTCTATTTGCTTATGATGCATTTAATGTGCTTAGGTTTACCTATACATATGGAGCATGCACAATAATCCCCAATGGTGTATCTTCCTATTAATAACATCATTTTCTTTTAAATTTGCATCCATTTCCACAGATACTCATATTTTAAAAATATGTTCATTAGGCAAGAAAATATATTATTCACATTGAGATTTCAAGTGATATTTAGTACCTCCATGGAATACCCTAATAAACTCATATCACATGTGTTATTCAAATATGAAAAGGTCAGACAGAAGTTTACCAAAAACAATGTAGGCAAGTAATACATTATATATAAAAATATATTGCTGTGTTTTACAATCTATCCAAAATTCATGTTTATATTTGATTGTCTTCTAAGTACCTTATGAGTTATGAATGTGTATAGGATAGGGTTTAGTAATAAAATGCTTGAGTAGCATGCCTTAGAACCTTAGTTCAATCCCTGGCATCCATTAAATAATTCTAGCAGAAATTAGGATTCTTTAGATGAGGCTATTTCATAAGACTTCAATTCTTATGAATGCATTAATGATGATATTTAGTTATAAAATCAAAATCTTACTCTTGGCCTTTTGCTCCTTTACAATGTGGGGCTCTCTCAGATGTAATGTTGAAAGAAGATGGCCCTCTTTATATGCTAGTAAGTTGATATTGGATTTCTCAGTCTCTAGAATTGTGAGGAATATATATTTTTCCTAATAAATTATTCAGACTCTGGTGTTATGTTAAAGCAACATAGGATAGACTAAGGTCAGTAGTGTTGCACCAAAATAAAGGTGACAAAAAAGAAAGATCATTTTTGTGCATTTGTGCTACACTGTATTTTATGCTATGCATTTCTCAAAGGTTATACATTAATAATAACCATATCCCTCAGTCAATCAAAGAGATCAATATTTGTAGTTTTGTTTTCATGTTGTTACTGTTATTGTTTTTCTGTATGTCTCCTTATATACCTTGTAGACTGCAAATTGTTGAGGAACACAACAGTATTGCCAGAACACATAAGTCAATTTGAAACAAAACCTAACATTAAGTCATACTTCAGCAAATAGTTGTTGATTAAATTACAAATGAATATCATATAAACTGTTAAGTAAATTAGACACATATTATAATATATGCCTATAATTACAGAATTAGCAAGGCCAGAGTAACAGGTTCACAAAGTTAAGAGCATCCTAAACTGTATGATTAGAACAAGCTTAGTTGTAAAACCAGATTTTATCTCAAAATGCAAATTAATAAATCAATAAATTTTAAAAATAAAGGAATAAGCTTTTAATTCAGGTAAGTTGAACTTTGTGTTTGTTTGTTTCATGTACATTTATTAGTCCTATTTATTTTTCACCTTTGTCATTGGTTTGAATCATGTCTAATATATATTTGTTATTCAATTTCTCATCAAATAAAAAGGGTAAAAGGGCCTTGAAATTTTCTTACCGCATTGAGGTAAGACACAGAGAGGTAGCCACATTGAGGTAAGACACATTGAGGTAGAACACAGAGAATTCAGTAAATATTATTTCATTTTGTTAGAACTCCAGAGTTATCATGAAATTCATATTAGAAATAATCTTGCCTGGCTATAAGTATGAGTGACATATATAAATGATTCTAATGTAATAGTCCAAAATATATCTTTAATTTTTTTTATCCCTGTGGTACATAGCAACCAATGAACTTAAAATGATAGCCTGGTCATCTCTTCTGTGAAGAAGAGGATTTTGTGTTTAGAGTCTTGGTTTAACATTCCCTAATATATAGGCCCAAATAATGTTTATAGGCAGGAATGAAGACTTGTCAAGAAGTAGAATAAGGGTGACAGAAGTAGAATAAGGGCGACAGCAGAGACACTTTGATAAGAAAATCAATTGTAGGAAAATGAGTGTACACTGAAAAACCATGTCAAGAGATTTTCATAAAGAAGCAGGAGAAATGGGCTTTTTAAGCAACTCTTGTGAAAATTAGTAAGTATAAAACTTAATTTTGAACCTCTTATATATTTATTGCTTTACTGTCAGATTTGTGTTCCATATTTGTGTTTCTCTGCTACCATAATATGACTAATACTTCTCTGATTTCTCATTTTTGAAGAGTAGGTTTAAAATCTCTGAAAGTTTTACTATAAAATACAGTTTAGTTGATATTTCATAGCTGTGTAAAATTAATAAAGACAAAACAAATTTCATCAGCATATCTGTTATATTAGCCACATTTGAGTTCTCCTTAGACATGTAATTACTGGTATACCTATTGGGCAGATGCAGAAAATCTCCTTTATCACCAAACATTTCATTGTGCTGTTCAAAAACCTTGAACTTAGGCCAGACATATGGACACTTAAATGTTTCCTGTTACATGAGACATAAAGTAACTTTTCAAAAAATATTTAACTTAATTTTATCTACTTAAAGTTACAAAAATAATGTAATCACAAAATTGTCTAATATAATGCATATTTAGATAAATTTTCACTTCCAATTTTGAAACTTTTAACCAAGAATATATTTTGTGTCATAGTTTCACATCATCAATATATTATTATATACTGTTGTATAATATTTCTACATTCTCTTCTTCCATGTATATACATTGCAATCCATTAAGTCATCAGAGTAATGTTTGAAAAAGTTAGTCAAAGCTATTCAGTGCATTTAGATAAATTTCAAGAAAATACTATCTAACCATAATTTACAGTTATGGAATTGCTTCTATAAGAATAATATGATCTGAAAATAAAAGCAAGCTCCTAGAAAAAATTCATCTCTTTTCTGAAAAATTCCATGAAGATACAAAAGAAGAAAAATATTATTTAAACTAAACCTCAACTTCATGGTGACTTCAAGAAGAGTCTTGAGTGTATGAGGTTCTATCTCAATACAAAAAACAAACAAACCAATAAATAAATAAACAAAAACCAAAGATAAATTTTAAAGTCAGTGTGAATGAGAAGGTCAAAACTGAATAAGCAGAAGTGCTTTAGTCTTACAATTTGTGAAGGAAGTGAGTAACATTACTAATAGAATATTGACAACAGAGTGAGACAACAATAAATGTTTGCCAAAGTTTAATACAATTATAATCTAAGGGGTTAGCATTATCAATACTGTTACAAAAAGAGAAAGAATGAGGCTCCCAGGGGTTCTTCGTAGTAAGAGATGATGAGAGGTTGTGTAATAAAACAGATGAAAGATCCACATGAACAATTATCAGCATGAACATAGAGACATGTGACTCTTATCAACGTATGTGAACAAAGATATGATATTCTTTATTTGAATATATTATTTGAAATAGTTCAGACATTCTAATGTCATAGTGAATGCTATTCAACTTTATGCATTGTCCTTTTTTAATACTAAGCCCTAATTTTATCATTGATATGGTTGAAATTTTGAGCAAGGCTAACTAAAAAGCCAGTAAAATTGATGACATTCAGGCATAGTGACATAAGTACTGAACTGTGACCAGGGATTTGTGTTTCAGAACTGACCTTATGATCTAGGGTAAGTAATTTAACTTATTAGCCGATTTGTTTGTCTTTAAGCAAGTCTGATCTATAGGTCAAACTCTTCACAAATCAAACTATTAGAAATAAAATGAATTTTTACGTGTCTGTGAAAAGCCTCTACTATAAAGTATATTAAACACAAAAAGTATGCTGTTACATTTGATGTTCTGGAGAACATCATATGAACCATGTACTTATGAAGGGTTTCTGGTACTCAAAGTGCTTAATGTATAATGACTGTGCTAATTATCACAGCTCCTTAAGGGTGACACTGTAATTATCACTATATTATAAATGAAAATAGAAAGACTGAAAACAAGTTTTGATTCTCTTGCTCATAGGCTAGTTTCTGAGGAACTTTGTTGCAAGTTATTATAGCAAGCTGCATAAAGGACTTGATAAGTACTAAAGATAGCAGCAGAATTATAAAGAAGCACTACAAAAGCTAATCTGTATCAGCAATGGTTAACATTGTGAGAACTATGTTTTTTTTTTTTTTGTATTTAGAACAAGAATAATGAAAGAGTAATTAGATACCTTGCTCCCCACTGTTACCTTATCAGATTTATTTTAAATAATTGGTTCTTGAGCAAAATAGAATACCAAGAACCCTTTAATTGGAAGTATCTAATTTATCATTTGTTATTTTCAAAAGTATGGTGTATGGTAAAATTTTAATAAATGTTTCATGCATGAGAATAAGTAGGACATTATATGGTAAAAAGATGAGGTGATTGAAAATCATACACCATAGACTGTGGCTTGATAGTGGGACAGGCAAATGTGGTAGAATGAAGTATGTGAAAGTATTTGAACCATTCTCTAGCCTCAAGGAGCTATTAAACTAGTATATTTCATAGAGTTTCAAGAGCTGGAGAATCAAAGAGCCAGGCTAGCTCAAAAATGTTGAAGACCGTGGACAATTTCTGAATGTAAAGGCTCTTTTGAGCCCTTCCATAACTCCAGTGGATAATGACACAGAGCAGAAGAAATGCTATGCAATCCTATCATACATAGTACTCAAAAATATTGCATGGTGCAAAGGAACTCAAACTAGCCCATTACAAGTCTTGAACATCTAGGTAAGGAGTGAGAGAGTCATAAGTATTATTCATTATCTTACCAAATATATTAAGTGCCTAGAAAGAGAAATACTATTTATAAATATTTAAGTGCTTGCAAATGTGTGCATGATAAAAAGAGATACACAATAAGGAACAACTTGATAAAAAATATTGTATAATTAAAAAACCTAGTGGTTTAGGATTCCTGAAACAGTATTAAATATCATGTATATAAATTATGAGATATTTATAATCTTTTACAAATGCATTTTATTAGTTATCTAGTATCATTGTTAATCAAGAGTTTACTTTAGAAGGCTATGGAATGGTGGATTTGTAATACACATCTGCCCTCTTACAGAATAAGGCTATCAGGATCATGACACTTGTAATATGGAACTAAATACAAAACTTTATCAGATTCTGAAATATAGAGATGTAGAATTGTTTTGATGATGGGAGGATACTAGCAAAACAGAATGTGTTGTAAAAGAGAAAAGTCAAGAATATATTCAGCTATCTTAGATCTGAAAATGTCCTCACTACAACTGAAAACCAATTCTTGACAGAAAAGTTTCACTAAAGATAATTTCCATAAAAATAAAATACAATAATTCATTCTACATATCAACTAAAGGGTTTTTAGTAGATGATGGTAAGTTCTTGATCTACTTTAGGGAATCTAATTCTGGTTTGTACATACCTGATAAGATACATGCAAATACTTTAATAGAAAATGCACCTGATATATTTACATATAAACAAGGTTCTAAATGATAAAAACCCTTCACATATTTTAACACATTTTAACATATATATATGCAAATTACATTGATCTATAGTATTTAATGGTATGGGAATATAATCTAATTAATCAGCATTGACACTAGAAATAAAAATCTCAATTCTATTTGGTGAAAAAATGAGAATGGCAGAGAAATCAGTTTGTTCACATTTATAAAACAACTCAAGTAAAGCATTGCAGGTGAGAGAACTCCCTCCAAGTAACAGAGAGACATTTGGAATCCATGAATCACTCATGGCTCTCCTGGGAGTCAAGATGATTTGCATGTTTGGAGACTGTTGTAGAAAAAGCTAGTAAATTACATTGTATTTAGCTGTCAGTATCTGCTATCTAATTCATGGAAAGATCAACATTTCTCCTCTACACACTAAATGTTCATATTGTTCAAATGCACTCTAATACTATGAATGATCTGAAAATATCCATCAATCACATCTGATGAATGTGGAATACAGAGAAGTGTATCACTAGTGATAACTTACATTTCATGTGGTACATTGGAAGCTTTGGGTAGTTTTAGCATTGGATACATTTAATAAGACTTTTGTTAGCATAATGAATTTCTTCCCATTGTGTTACTGTATATAAGAAGAAAACAAACAAAAATCCTAACACAGCAACAAACTTCTTACCTACAATTTGCATTTATATTCCCTGTACAGAAAGTATCTTGATCAAAGCATTACCAAATAGAAATACTAACAAGGAAAATCTCTGTGTAAAATTAAACTAAAGCTACCCCAAAGCAGGTAGCTTTCTTTCCCTCATTTCCTGAAGACATTAATCCCTGATTCTCTATTACTTTACAGTATACAACAGCTCAGAAATTTTGCCACTTCAAATAGCCATTGAAAGTATTTCTTTCATGACCATGACCCAGCATTTCATTGTGCTCTGTACCTTAAGGTATCATGTCTTCTACTTTCCTTACCCTGATACTACATACTCTAGATGTTTTTAGAGTTCTGTTTTAAGCATTTAAGTTCTAGGTTCTATTTATCTGGCCAACTCTCATAATTATTGCAATAAACATACTATCATCAAGCCTTGTAATATAGTTACCTAGTAGGCTTCCCTGATACTCCCTTTCATATTTTCACTTCTCTTTTAATTCAGAGTGTGTTTCAGAAAGTGTTTTGAATATGTCGCAAAACTCTTAGCTTGCTTTCTGTTCTAGTGCTCACTTAGTAAAACCAGCTACTTTTTTAAACCTCTCATACATTGCCCACGTTTCTTTTATTGGGCGTTCTGGAGAAAAGCACTTAACTATTCTAATTGGTTTTACTTTAAATTTAGACCACTAACTTCAAGTTGACACTTAGCATAACCTTCAATCTTAATTACCATCAAATTTATCTGTGTACTGGGGAAGGTTTTAAAGCACTAAACCATGACATAGTCTCATGATTCTGCATTAAGTTGTCTTGGGTAGAAACAAGATATTACAATTCCAAACTTGAGGACATTTCAATGTTTAGTAACATTTATTCATTATCTATATGACTATTTTATTCTTTTCCTTTTCCTCCAACTTGAAAGCTTTCCTCACTTCAATCAATACAATTGCTTCTCATTTACCTGATAACTTTGAAGCAGTCAGTAGAAAAGCCCTGATCCTACCACACCTCCCCACACACAGCTGCACTGATGCCCCAAACCATTAGCTTACCAGCTTGTATTAATTACAAACTCTGCCTGTGTGCTCTAGATCCACTACTCAAGGGCAAAGCTCCAGCAATTAGTTCTCTCACTCCTGAATTATCCAGCACTCCCTCTCTTCTACATTATTCCCATGAGCATTCTATGCTATTATTTTCCATTCTTAGAAACAGCTTCTCTTGACTCCATTTCCCACCCACAGTCAAAGCTCCATTTCTTTGTTGCTCTTAAAAGTGAAACTAGTTCATCCGGAGAACAGTACTCTCTGTTACCTCCATTTGTTCTCAATTCTCTCTCTTGTATTAAATCTTTCTTTGTATTTTGTATCTATTGCAATATTTTCTAAGGCTATATCTGTCAAAGTCACTAAAAACTATCAGATTAGTAAATCTAATGATCAAGTTATGATTTTAATCTCTGACAAATCAGTAATCTACCTTACTAGTGATTTCTGACTTTTCAGGTAACTAATTAATTTTTAGCATTTTTCTCAATTTTGCTTGATAATGTCTTATTACCAGTATAAGGATTTGGGCCATAATTATTTTCTTAATTGCAAATTTATTGCAATTAATAAATAAATATACCTAAAACTTTAATTTGAACCGACATCAAAAATTGTTCACTTTTCTTTCTCTTGGATGCAAGTGTAAATAAACATTCCGTGTATGTTCATTTATCTATATTTATGTCTATATTTACATTTAAACTGATATTTCCATCCCTTATTTGCCCTATTTCACTATATAAAAATATACCATATTCATATACTTTATATCCAATAATTTTTGTTAGTTTTTAAACTAAACAGTTTTGATGAAGGTGGGTAGGAAATATAGAAAGAATTAAATCTTAGCTCTAGGATGGACTGAACACTGAAGAGGAGAATTACATAAATTGAGTTTCTTTAACCACTCTGATTGTCAATCTAATCATCCATTAAACTAGGAAAGCAATGCCTTTCCCATGTGAGCTACATTAAGGTGTGAAATAGCAAGCTTTAAAATGTAAGTCCCGAAATAAAGACATTGTTAGTAGTAAGGACAATACTTAAGGCTTACTTAATTGAAGATTTCTGAAAAACATTTACAGAAGTATATTCTCTCTAAAACTTAATATAAACTTGAACTATCTCTAAAAGTCTCTCAATCAGCTTATCAATGTTAACATTTCTACTCTTAACAGCTACATTAATAGACAGCTAAAATATGTACTGAATGAAGGAACAAGAAGCTAAACATAATCTATACAATAGTGGCTTATAAACACTTAGAGTTCATCAAATTGATGTGCAGAACAAAAATCTGTGGCTGGTGAGTCTTCACATTTTAAAGGAAACCATATAGTGTACTGGTTTCACTTTTATTAAGAATAAAAATAAATAGCCAAAAACAAATGTAGGAGCGGCAGTACAAAAAAAAAAAAAAAAAAAAAAAAAAAAAAAAAAAAAAAAAAAAAAAAAAAGAAACAGAATGAAGTTTGGCCAACTCTAAAACAAAATGGGTCAATCAAGCTAATGAATATAGAGCAAGAATGTACAATACAGATCAGTGTAGGAAATTTAACAAAAATTAGAAATGATCAACTATCCTACAGTATGCAAAATCAGAATATTAACAGAAAGGTGCTTTAGATATAATTTTCAAACATGACTTACAAAGAATAGAAAGTAAATGTTCATGCTGTTGCCATAATGCATCAGGTTGACACATAGAGAATCTACCCATTCAATAAATATTTATGAATATGGTCTCGACTATGAAACTGGAGAAGTATACTATTGCAAAAAGTCAAGACAGTATATGTAAACACATGAAAAATGGTATGCATGCAATGATGGAAATGTGTGAACTATATGCCACAGAAATACTATGGAGTGCTTTTTGGAGCAAAATCATAAGAGTTAAAGAGAGAACGAAAGGTTTGAATATCACCTAGATAAAGGAAATGCTATGTAAGGTCTAAGGTAAGTGCATAAGCAATTAGATAGAAATTAAAAAAAAGAAATTATAATGGGTTTCACTATATATAATATTTACATGTGAGTGGGAATAGCAGTTAATGAAGCTAAAAAGGTATGATGGTTATGCTTAAACAGAACTAGGATGGAATATGAAAAAAATGCCTCTGTTCTGTTTGACTTTATATAGTTAAAGTACATGTTTTATATTCCCGTTCTTTCCCTTATATCTGTTCCTTGAATTTGGAAACATACCAAATCTTCCTATGTATCTGCTCTGGAAATGTATACTTTAATAATAATTTAAATTATCATTACTTTATCACATATTTATATCCAGGTTAAAGTATGCAGATTTAATTTATTAAGCAATGTAGAAGTCTGATCTGTCCACAAATAGAAAATTTTAAAGAAAATATATTCACAGAAAATATAACTAATACTCTAGGTAAAATAACAAAGAATGCTGTTATCAGATTATTTTAACAGTTCAGATAAAAATAAACATGGCTCTAAAATGAGTTTCAATCACTACCCATAGAAAGGAGGAACAGAATCGATACATGCTGACAGAAGAATAGTGACCAATTAACATGTGGTAAGAGTTCATTATGCTAACTGTGATCTCTGAAGCAAAAAGGAAACTTCAAAATGATACTAAATGCTGCATGTTAATTATATCAGGCACATAAATTTGACAGGCCTTAGTTTTAATTCTCAGTACTTTTCAAACACACACACAAACACACACACACACACACACACACACACATAAACACACACACAAACTTATGTGTTATTGATCATTCTGCCAAATCCCAGGTTACATTTTTCTTTTAAGCTTAAATGATTAATGAATTCTTCCAAGACTAATGAGCTCAATAAAAGAGCAATCTAACATTGCTCAATAATTTGGTACTCTACCCATGTATTAGTGAGAAAACACAGCCATTCATTGATTATTGCTAATGATATCATGGTGCCTGAACACCTGCACTCCTTGTCTTGCTCTTCTAGGTCATTGGGATTTATAGATTACCTGCTAGAGATTACAAAGGAGTACCTTGAGTGGCAGTGGCATTTATACTCCATTTGACTCCAAGCAATTGCTTCATTAAGCATTCTAAGCTTGGTTTAAAACAAATAATTCTTTATTTTTGTCCAATACTTTAGACAAAAAAGTACTATGTACTAGAATAAACTCAATTTTCTAATTTCGTGTTTTTTTAAATGAAAAATATATGGATAACCAGAGGTAAAAATGGAGCAAAGGAAAAAAAAATCCTCTCTTCTGATTATCATTGTATTTTGTATAAAATATAACTTGGAAGTTATGGGAATGGTTGTTTTTTAAAAAAGCAATCCACCATTAGAGCCAAGAAAATAAGTAAAGCCAGGAGCCTTTTGAAAATCTTCAGAAACAATGGGGCTTAACTATACTTATAATACAATAATTCATTTTCTTTTAATTTTCATCCCACTGGATATGTAAAGGAATGAATATCTATCATATATACATATATATATTCTGCATGCATGTTTTTAGACTCATGCTACATTGCTGAAAACAAATGAGATAACTTCTGGATGGGGTGAAAGGTACCACATAGAAAATGTGGAGAAATAAGTATATTTTAAAGGGTTGGATTTTTTTTTTTAGGAAAGAATTAAGGACCTGCAACTCACTGCTGATCCTGTACTTTGTTTCATTTTCATAAACTTAACATCAAATAAGTAGTATTTACAATACTGTAATATTCAAATTTTATTTGTACAATGATGTACTGTGATGTAACAAACAAGGAACAAGAATAATGAGAAGATACAATAGAAGAAAATAGAACTTTTAATTTCTAGTATATAATTGTCATTGTAGCTGATAATATAATCTTAAATATTGTTGAATGAATGAATGTTTATTTAAGAAGTTCACTAGTTTGTTTAGATATATCCAGTTAGTTCATTTCTATGTTCTTTTATGGGAATAAATTTTACTTATACAATTTATATAGAACTTTTCCTATAGTAAATAAAAACAAATATTTTAAAACATGCATTGAAATAAAAGTTTAAAGAGTCAATCTAAATGCCTATATTTTTATTTCTCTAATATAAATAAAAGAAATTTAAAAGTCTGGGGAAATCTTCTAACATTTGATTGCTCATAAGAATGACCACCTCTGATTTACTACCTGACTACTACGTGGTTGAATTTATTGTCTTTTCTTTTTTACTACAATAAAGATAAGTGTGTGTGTGTGTGTGTGTGTGTGTGTGTGTGTGTGTGTGTGTGTATGTGTTTTATGAAATAATTAGCACTTAGGAGGAAAGTAGTTGATGTTGCCACTGTAAGAATCTAATAGTTACATTTTTACATATTTAAAAATCCTAGCCAAGATTATAAACCTATCAAGCATTAAAAATTAATTGCTAGGATTAAGAAATCAGTATATAGCTATGGAAGTATGTTCCAAATCTCAACACTAGCCCCAGATACTTTAGTAAATAATAAAAAAAAATTCTGTATAAGAGAAAGCTTGCTTCTAACAATGTTTTGAGATTCAGTATTTCCTTGAATGACTCAATTTATACATTTCCAATTCTCTTAAGGAAACCCAGGGAGTCAGTTCGTGAAATGGTACAATTGTACAATTTAGTCACATTTCTAAAATACCAATTTTAAACTCAAACATACAATTCACTCTGCAGAATTGTTTGGTTATCAATATATTCTACATATTTTTAAATGAATATATATGTAAATTCTAAAATATAGCAGCTTTACACTTAGCACTATCTGACTTAAATGGCATTGGAGATAATCTGCTTCAGTCCACTCTGTAACATGCAATCTTTATTCATTAGCTCAATATGTGCTATGCGTTCCTGATACCATAAACTATGAGGTATGCATAACTGGTAAGATAGACTGCCTTCATTATTGAAAACAAGTAACCATTGTATGGTATTTCTGTAAATAGGGTTCCTGTTATTCTGTAAGTCTACTGTATCAAAATGACAGCATACATTTGCTCCATAGTTACTGATTTGGTATGCCTATCCAGTCATCATCCCTCCATATATGTGTACAGGCACACACCTGGGCATGTATAAATAGACATGCACAAATAAATTTGAAACATTTATAGAACCTTGAATAAAGCGCCACAGGTACACAAACTACCTGTTTAAGGTCACAGAGTTAAGATGTGGTACAACCAGACTTCCATAGAATTAGAAATGGACTTGTAGGGATCTCTGAAGTACCCAGCTAAATTTCTACAATATCTTTATAGCTGATGGCACTTTGTATGTGCTTGCTAAATTACCAATGAACTACATTTCATAAGCTAACTTATTCTACATAGTAATATATAACTACTGACTAATAGAATTAATGGCTCTCAACTAAAGGATGTCTATAAGTTAAATCTGTGCCCAAGATAATCAAAATTACAGTTTAAATAAATTTGGAAACTAGAAATTCCCTTTTGTTTTTCTTTAAGAAGCAGATAGCATGCCATCTTGTCTCCTAACCCTTAGCAAAATCTAAGAGGTGAAGGCAAGAAGCCACTTACAGTAATTTGGGGCAGACATACCACAGTGACCAAAGGTACATGATCTCTCCCTAAGGCTCAACATTCATGTTTGATTCTTCAATATTAGCTTGCCTGTATAAACATTAAAGTGTAGCAAAGATGTTTTAATTTCTCTTAGGGATTTTTTGGAATTTATTGTTAGAAATGAATTGTTATGAATTTATTTCTCTCAGGAATTCATTTAGGTGAAGTATTTTTACACTTTATTACATATTAAGTAACTCATTAAAATGAATGCGTGCATTATTGCATGGTAATATTTTCAGTTATAAACATTAAATGAGATAAGCAGTTCCGATCATTAGGTGGTGGACTTGGATAGTGGAACTCAGGTAAATTTGATCTAGCTGTTTTGACATATAAGGAAAGAGATAAGTCTCAAATTAATAAGCCTAGGGGATAAGATATTAAAATATAGAAAGAAGGAATGGTATTTTAATAAGGGAAATGTTAGTAAATAAAGACAGAAAAGGATTTAATGGCCTATATTTCCTATGTCCATGAGGATTAAGTAAGAAAGCTGTGATGTGGAACTTGCAAGTTGATATAAGTTTAAAAAGCAAATAAATCCAGACATAAGTCTAAATTCTTCATTTGAAATTGAATATCTCTGAAACTGACAAAAGGAAAAAAAAAGCCTAAGAAGATGCTTCTGGACATGACGAATTCACTCTAAAGAGACTTAAATGGTGACTTAAATAAGTATTACTAGTATTTCTTTAGGAAGAAAAGGGTCATCTGCTTTCTACCATCAGTTTCACAACTTTTCAGTCTTCCTAGTTGCAAACGGTATCTGAACTTCTCTAAACAATCTTAGAATTCTGTCTGTTCCTTGAAAGAAAAGCAGTAAACAAGTAGAACAAGAATAGTGACTACAGTTCTTAATTAACTAATCATATTTTCTAAAGCATAATCACCCTTTCTACAGAAAAACAGAAAAAACATAAAATGGCAATTATACCTACTAGAAAGTGTCATCAGAAGCCTAATTCTAAAACTGGTTTTGCTCCGATTGGGACCAATATGGATGTGGGTTTGAAAACAAAAGCAATTTAGCATATAGATATACATGCTTGTTTATTACCTGGGCTGCTGTAAAGCCCTAGCACACCATTAATTACAAAGAAATACAGTTTTGCTGGTTTATTTTGAACACATGCATTGTATGGTATTTTAAGAGGCACAAAGAAAATATTCCTCAAATCAATAAATAAACAGTTAAGAGAAAAGGTTACTTTTGTTTTATTCATCACGGTAAAAACTGTATCTCTGACAGTCATCTTTAAAACTAGTTTTACTAAATAAATTCATGACTAATGAAAAATTAAATCATACAAGGCCACAACCTCTGAGAGTACATAGATTGCTTAATCAGTTTTTACTTCCTTAGTACTCACTTCTCTGATAAGCAGATACTGCTACCTGAGCCCAATTGAGAGTTACACTAAAATCAATGCCAATCCTATAGGTAGAGAGTGAAAGGATTGAAAATAAAATCAAGGGCAACTCTCTGTGGTGTTATGCCAGTTCAATGAATTTTGAAGTTTTGAAGTTATCATTAGAGACTACAAAATAATTCCTAAGGGTAGTTTTCCTTACTATGCAGAAGACAGAACTGAAATACGAAAGAAGACTTTGTTCAGTTACACAAATTCCCTAATGCAAAGATTCTTTTTTCAGATCTTCAGGCACTGAATTATGAAAGAAAAAGGTTCATTTTCCTTTTGCAAACTGAAGATGCCGTGTAACAAATGGTCAAAGTGTAATTTGCCTGAGATTCTACACCCTTATCATGCAGGCACTAACTTCATATTAAAAAGTATAACAAAATTTTATTCATGTAAAATGATAATTATATTACCACTGCTGGTCAACAATCTTTTATATGAGTTTTTCAAAGGAGAATGTTAAAGTTCTTTCTCTATTTAAGTTCTGAGAAATGAGAGATAACTAAGTACTGGTGGAAAACAGAATGTATGTTACCTTCTTATATATCTGCAATGAGCTTTATACTTGTAACCTATGTGAAATATGTTCACCTGAGCTAATTGTACATGTTTATAATTCTATGAAAATGATCAGATTATGGAACCAAGAAAATGATACACAAACTTTCTTGTGCTGGATGCACGCATGCACACACATACACACACACATATATATATACACACTCACACACACACAGAGACAGAGAGGACAGAGAAAAAGACAGAGACAGAAAATGACAGAGATAGAAACAGAGTGACATGTACAAAGAGAAAATGAGACAGAAGGGCACAGAGAGAGACAATGCTAAACTTTTTCTTCATACATATATCATTCTGTTACCAAAATTTAGAGAAAAAATAACAGACTTGTGGAATTTTATCTGATTTATTTGGTCATATTAATACATTGTGAGAAAATATCTGTATTTAGTAAAAGGGGAACATTTTGAGGTGTTGACAGTGGTGAAGTATTAATATAAATTTCAAAAATATAAAAAATACTTTCAAGAGCAAAAAAGATGCTTTGTGGTATTAAAAATGTACAGCATTAAAGCACTTTGAAATCTATAGGAATAAAAAAAGATGTCATTTGCCTAACCAACTTGACTAAGGAAAATATGTCATAGCTATTTCAACTGATGTGCTAAGATTGTTGAAAAAAAAAAGTATGGGGGGAGTGGTTTATGCCTGGAATCTCAACACTTAAGAAATAGGAATATTGCTGTGAATTGGGGAAAGTTTGGTCTGCAGCGTAAACCTTTACCCTAAAATCAAACATTAAGGAGAAATGCAGTGGCGCACACTTCATAGAAAATATATATATTTATAGCATTTCTCCATTATTACAATGGAGAAATAAATGGTTATTAGGATTAACCAGAAAACTGACAAACCTCAAGTAAAGAAAAGTTATATATTCAAGATAGATGGACATGATTCATGTGGGAAACTTTCTGAGTACTGGTCTGATCAAAAAATAATGACATATTTCAGCATATGTGCCAAAAATGTAAAGTCTTAAATGTTTTTATTTCCTGGGGAGAAAATCATTGTGGTGGCTGAAGTAGTAGAAGTATTGTTGGATTTCTTCCTTTATACTATTCTCCACTAATGAATCCTTAAGCATTATCACTTATTCATAAAGTTAAAGATGGTTAAAGTATTGAAAATTTTTACTATTAATGATATTATATTTAAATGTATCATTATATTTTGTATATAATGGAAATGTTTCCTTGATATGTAACTAAGTCACAATAACAAGATATGAAAAATATGGAGTATAATTTATACAAATCTATGCAAATATATTCTGTAGGCACAAATGCATAGAGAAAGCTGTCTAGTAATCTACATAAAAATATAAATTATTAAAGGAATAAATCTGCATAAGAAGCAGTAGGGTAAGTAAAACAGGGTGAAGTACAATTAGAGTTTTGCATTTTATTTTGCTACATAACTATTTTTACAATTTAATTTATAAAGAACATGTATCCCTGCCTAAGCATTGAGTTTTAGGATCAAAAATTAAAAATTTGATTTTTTTATTCATTGATATGTAGGAATGGTTTGAATATATTTCTTCAGCAAATGATTTTAAAATGTCAGTTTTTAAAAAGAAATACAATGATGTAAATATATAAGAAGTGAATAACTGTCTACATAAGAGTTGACATGGTTAATTTTAAATTGTGCATATTTTACTACAATTAAAAAATTAACAATATTTAATTACTTTTTGTGTGGCTCCACATAGGCAGAGAGCACACAACTTATGGAAGCTGGTTTGTATCTTCTGCCAAGTATTCTGGGGATTTAACTCAGTTCTGTAAGGATTAGTGGCAAATGCCTTTATCTACAGAGGCATTTCACATCTCTAGTTAAAACATCTTTAAAAGCATAAGCCGACAAAGGTTGACAAATCTGATATAGAAAAATAATTAAAACATTAAGGTCTTGAACATCTTTTAGTATGGTGGAATATTATTAGTTGAAATCAACTGTATCGCTTCCGAAACTATTATAATAGTAGCAAGTCCTAAATATGCATATTTAAGTATCTTTAACTAGGAACAGGGTCTTCATATGGACTTTCCTAAAGGTGAAATGGCCTAATCCCAGATGCATGAAAGAAAACTCTAGAAGGTATATCTCATTAATTTTACTCAGATGCCACTGCACTTAAATTTGTTAATTTCAACAAATACATGATTAATGTTTATATACATATATTATGAAACAAATCATGCAAACAACTTAATAACCATAGAGTTGTCCTCAGAGAAGTCAATAGTAATTGGTTTCAGTGCTGTCTCATTTTGAAAATATTATTAGATTGTGAAGAATCTTATATAAATTTTTGTGGTATTTTTGTATAACCTATACACACCCTTCAAACATTTTCAGCTTACTTAAATATTAGAATTATTGTTGAATATTTCCCTTTCACTGGTATTTCTAAAGTGATCTTATATCAGATGCAATGATTAGTTAATTACAAGTTGAAAATATTTACATCTTATTTAGGAGAAAGTACACATTTTTATTTACATTTAATTACAAATCACAGATTTTTACAACCACCTTAAGGTCTGCCCTCATAAACTTAGAAAATGGTAATGGCACCTTGACACTGTACTCTGTCTTTATTTTTAAAACACAAATTACAGCTACCCATAGCATTTGTAATTATATCTCTAGACCTTTGCAGAAAGCTTATGACTTAAAGATTCACATATATTTATGTTTTTAATCATACACATAGGAAATGAAAAGACATCCACATATAATCATATATTCACAACCTCACAAAAGATTTCACTGAAATTAACCTTAAGTTGATTTTACAGAAGAAAAGAGGAGGTTGGTGTTTACAAGGGTCAGGAGTTTGAAGGTCTTGATAAGCCACTAGCAAAAATTATAAAACAAAAGGATACAGCAAAAGGAAGAACAAATTTAAGAGAATAGTGAATAGCAATACACTGTATTCTGGAAAGTTAACAAAGGAATAGCTGACAAGTATTCTCACTACAAAATATGGTAAGCATGTGAATTGATGCATATGTTAATTTTATCTATTTGAAGATTCAAGAATGCTTACCTGGACAAGATTCTCAACTATGCCTTTGGTTACTGTGAACCTCCTGGGAGGCATGAAAGGACATACATGGTATGGACTCACTGATTAGTGGATATTAATTAGCCAAAAAGCACAGAATACCTAAGACACAATCCACAGACCCAAAGAAGTATACCAAGCAGAAAGGCCCAAGTGAGGATGTTTCAATTTCACATAGAAGGGGGTAGGAAATAATCATGGGAGGCAGAGAGAGGGAGAGGATAGGGGGAGGGGAAAGGGGGAATAGGATCAGGTATGGGGTCTACCATACCTGAAGCCCAGAGGGCCAAGAGAATGAATGGAAATGATCAGCATCAGGGAGCAGCAGGTGAGGGGACCCTCTAGAAAGTACCAGAGACCCAGGAAGTCAGAGACTCTAAGGATTTAACAGGTTGACATTAGCCAAACACCCCAACACTGGGCCTCAAAATGAGAGATAGGGTTATTAACACACAGTCAAAATTCTTAAACCAGAACTGTTCCTGTCTAAAAGAACTGTAGGGACAAAAATGGAGAAGAGACTGAAAAAGGCAGTACAATGATCAGCCCAACTTGGCATCTATCTCATTGGAGGGCACCAAGGCCTGACGATATTACTGATACTATGAGGTACATACAGACAGGAGCCTGGCATGGCTGTTTTCTAAGAGGCCTTACCAGCTGCTGATTGTGACAGAAGCTGATACTTAAATCCAACCATTAAACTGAAGTCAGGCACCCCTGTGTTTGAATTAGTGAAAAGTTTGAAGAAGCTGAATGATAGAGCGACCCCATAGGAAGACCAGCAATCTCAACTTACTCAAATCTCAGGAACCCCCAGAGACAGAGTCACCAACAAGGAGCATACACAGGCCTGTCAGAGGGCTCTGGTACAAATACAGCAGAGGTCTTACTGGTCAGGCCTCAATGGGAGAAGATGTGCCTAATCCTGAAAAGACTGAAGGCTCCAGGGAAGACACAGTTCTGTGTGTGGGAGAGCACTTGCTTGGCAGCAAGGGAGCGAGGAATAGGATGAGGAACTCTGGGAGGGGGACTTAAGGAGGAGGTAACTGGAATGTAAATAAATAAAATAATTTTAAAAAGGAATTTTAAAAACAGGATGCTTACCTGTATTAATAGACCACGTTGTAAGTAATAACTACATATAATCTTTACTGGTATAGAACTAAAAGTTATGATTTATGAAACTTATCAGAGACAGACTCAACATAAATGATATATTAAGAAAATTAATCAATGAAGTTAGGATGGTGTTATAGAAAAAATATGGGCTACTATGTTCATAGCAGCTGGAAAGAAACCAAATGTCCTTCAACAGAGGAATGGATACAGAAAATGTGGTACATTTACACAATGAAATATTACTCAGCTATTAAAAACAATGAATTTGAAGAATTCTTAGGCAAATGGATGGAACTAAAAATATCATCCTGAGTGATGTAACCCAATCACAAAAGAACACAGATGTGTTATTCACTCACTGATAAGTGGATTTTAGCTCAAAAGCTCACAATACCTAACATATAACTCACCGATCACATGAAGCTCAAGTTGAAGAAAGACCATCATGTGGGCCCTTCAGTTTTTCATAGAAGGAGTATAAAAATAACTCACAGGAAGGAGCAAATATGGAGACAATGTTTGGAACAGAGACTGGAGGAGGTACCATCAGAAAACTGCCCTATAAAGGGATCCACCCCTGGTACAATCATCAAATGCAAACACTGTTGTGGATGTCAGGAAGTGCATGCTGACAGGAGCCTGATATACCTATCTCCTGAGAGGCACTACCAGAACCTAACATATTCAGAGTCAGATGCTCACAGCTAATCACTCAAATGATCACAGGGTCCCCAATGAAGGAGTTAGAGAGAAGACTGAAGGAACTGAAGGGGCTTGTGGGCCCAAGGGAAGAGCAACCATATCAACAAAGAATGCTACTCTGATGAGCTTGGACGTGGCAGATTCTGCTGATAAAATTATCCATGGCCTGAGGTCAGTATTTCCATTTTGGTTAAGCTTCAAGAATGGCATATATAGTTTGATCATGCTAGCCCTTTTTGTCCTGGGAATACTTTTATCCCTGCCCATCTTGTTAAAGCTTGTCTTTAACAACATCAACATGTTGGCAGCCAACGTACGTGGCTTGAAACTGAAAATGCACCCCAGACAGAGTTATTAAGTTGACTGGCAAGCCAAGGACAGGTAAGATTCTGCACAGAGCCTTACCAACCTAAGACATAAATGCATTGCTTTTGATAAAGCATTCTTGGCAGAATAACCTAAGAGAGGCTCAGTCTTGTTTAGGAAATAAAATGGGGGAGAAGTGGAGATCTTTTGGGGCGGCTTGGCAAGAATCTGACATGGGCCAAGGACAAGGAAATGGGCTGCTTGGCAGGAACATGACACTAGCCAAAGACAAGGAAATGGGCTTTAGGCAGGAATCTGATATTAGGCTAGAACAAGGATGAAGGTTTCAGACATGAAAATGACTTTGGACCAGGACCAGGAAGTAGTCTCAGATAGTTTGGGCATCCTGATAAGCCCTTAGAAACAGTGATCATGGGAGTGTTCACAGAACTTTGTTCATTGCCTTGCTTGTTCTTTGACTATTTGTGTTTATTGTCTTGCTTGTTCCCTGACTATTTGCATCGATTGTATTGCTAGTCCCTCAGCCTAGAACTGACCTTAATACTTGCATGTAATTAAAATGGTATAAAAGCAAATAGGAGGAGGGTGGATGGTTTAGGGAGTTTCTAGGGAGGGGAAAGGGGAAAAGAGGATGACATCATGAATGTAAATAGAATATCCAATTAAAAAGAAAAAAAAAAAGAAAAATGCATTTGAAAACCAGTAGAAATTTGTTAAAAATATATAAATGATAGCTAGATAGCAAAAAAATCACAAAATTATAAAATTATTATTAAATATTTATAAAAATGATAGATTCATTTTAAAATGTATTTCAAACTCAGATATAGTTAATGAAGATTTAAAAGGTAATATCAATTGGGAACCAATTCACCCCAAGATAAAAATAAATATATGACGTTGTCATTCGTTCATGTGAATTCAGTTGACTTTAATTTGAAATGATTTATGACTAAAGTATTTGAACAGGTATCTTATTAGATAAAAATTAAAAGAGCTGAAAATGAACATAAAACAAAATGATTGCAAACTATAAAAGAAAATTGTTGCAAATTATTAAATATAGAAGGAAGAAGCAAAACAATATGGAAAACATCATACACTTCAGAGTTAAATTTTCAAGAGTTTTCTCTCATTTATTTAAAACAACAACAACAACAAAAAAACCTCTAAACTTCTCAAAAAAAACTATTTAAGTCATGTTTTGTACACTTATTTTTAGTAAGAATCAATAATAGTCATCCTTCTGTATCTATGAGTTCCATAATCTTGGATTCAACTGCAGTTATAAAATATATTTAAAAATAAAAATTTATCACTACTAAAGATGTACAAAATTGTTGTCATTACAACTAAATAACATAATACCTAACATCTAACTGAAAATTTGTTAGGTATCAGAGATAAACAGTAGAGTAAAAGTATGCAGGAGGGTGTGTTTATACACATAAACATGACACTGTCACTTATAATGTACCTGGACATTCACTGATTTGTAGTGGGTATGGATTGTCTAGAAGCTAATCCAGCATAGTTAGCAAGAAACTGTCTTTAAGCACTTTATTTTTTTTTTTTTAAGTATGGGAGAAGCAGGCCTATCTAGGCAATTCATAAGCCTCAATTGATTTTTCCAACATAACAAAATCATTGGGCAACTATATTATAAATAATAAGAAAACTTATTATAATCCAAGGAGGATTTCTTTATAACAAAGCACATTTAAAGATCATTTCTAGAGTTTGAGTAATTAATATAGTTACATTTTAAGTAGTAACACATATTCAGTGTTCATGTGGCTTATATGAAAGAACAATACACTTTAATTAAATGAGTTAATATGAAAAGGTAAATAGAAAAAATACATAATTATAGGTTGAATGAGGACAGGATTTGCATGACATTACTCATTTTAATCTGCTTAACAATGTCCAATTTTACTTGTTATTCACAGGCATCTTACTGCAGTCTAGTCTCAAATTTGTTATATTTTCTGTTTATTTAAAGTTCCTTAATATTAATATTGTGAGATTGAACATGTTTAAATAACACAAACATGACACACTTCCACATATCAACAACAATCTCAAGGGAGGAGAAGTTTAGAAAATATATTTATAAAAGCCCATTTTATTCACAAGTAATAATATAGAGTTTGGCCTTGCAGTTATAAATGAGCAGAAATGAAATTCAAATCATTTTTGAATTTGCAGTTTTCTGATCTGCTACTGTTCCTCAATGTCTTCAAATTTTTCTAAATTTCTAGATATTATCATTTCAAGAATTCTAAAATAATGTGTACTATAACTCACATTCATTCATACTTAATTCACAGATAATTTACATTTCTTTGGTTATGAGCAATTGCCTGGCATTACCAACTGAGTAAAATTTCCAGGTTATCAATTAGCCTGAGGTAATAAATAACTCTAAACCATGCAAATGTGACTACATTTTCTAACCTTACTTAAAGCTAATATTATTGCTTCCCTTGATATAATTCAATCTCTCCTTGATGATTCATAGTACAGTTTTATATGTGGAAATAATTTAACACTCATGCTTTAAAATAATAAAAATTACTATTGATTTAATCCTTGGATATTTGGAAACAGATAGTTAACCACTGCTCAGCATAAAGTGAAATCTCTCATCCTCTCTCTCTCTCCGTGTGTGTGTGTGTGTGTGTGTGTGTGTGTGTTTGTGTGTGTGTGTGTGTGTATAAATGGATAGATAGTATAGAAATAGATAGATATAGCTATAAATATATATTAAGGATGCACATTCTGAATGTTTACTCTTAGTCTGTAGTTGTAAGAAATATTTTTCCCTATAATAAAAGATTTAAGTAAATATTGTATGGTGTCATATCCCTGCATTCTCAGTACTGAGGATGTTTAGTAAATAGTATTAGAACTCAAAGGTTATCAATAGCTATATAGTTCATGCTAACCAGAGACACATGAAAAATGTCTCACAAAATGATACAACACACACACACACACACACACACACACACACACACATACACACACACACACACACATACACACACACCAGGCAACTGAAAGCGTCAGATGCAGATATTTACAGCCATCCAATGGACAGAAGCAGGAGAACCCTGTGGTTAAATTAGGGAAAGGCTGGAAGAACCTTAGGAGGAGGGCAATCCTATTGAAAGACCAGCAGTCTCAACAAATCTGGACCCCTGAGATCTCTCAGACACTGAGCCAACAACCAGGTAGCATACACTAGCTGATATGAGGCCCCAACACATTACCACATGTCTGGTCTGACCTCAGTGAGAAAAGAGGCACATAATCCTATAAAGACTTGACTCCCCAGGGAGTAGGGAGGCCTGGTGGTGTGGTGATGGAATAGGGACATCTTCTTACAGACAGTGGGGAGGGGGAATTGGAAAAAAGAACAGTCAGGGGGCAGACAGGGAGTGGGATAATGACTGGATTGTAAAAAAATTAATGAATAACAATAATTATTAAAATAAAACATATAAAATATTTAAACTAGTTTGTTCAATCCCTCAGGTGAAACTGTTATCCAAATTTCTAAGGCATACCCATCACTAGAGAACTCATAGATGATATTAAATTAAAAAAATAAATTTTTATATAACATTAATTTTGAAATTATCCTTGGCAAACTTCATTCTGTAAAGATCTAGATGCTAAGCATCTTTTACCTTTGCATATAATAAGGTATCTATAGAATCTGTTGTAGTGTGAAGTGAGCCACAGGAAATATATTAACCAAGGATTTGGCTATGCTACAACAGAAGTTAATAAAAGTAGCTTTCAAGACAAATTCGATCTACAGAACAAATACATGACAATATGGCTGAGCAAACACTCTGTCGATAGTAAAAGTGTCTGTCGACACACTATGAATAAAAATACAAAGGCTTATTCGTGTTGAATAAAGAAATAAGAGTTTGCCAATTAGGGTGTTTTGCATCAGTTTTGTTTCAGTTGATTGATTTGGTTATTTTGTTTGTTTTTTTTCTTTTTTTATTGGATATTGTCTTTACATTTCAGATGTTATCTCCTTTCCCCATTTGCTCCCCACCCAGGAACCCCCATCCCATCCCCCTCCTTCTGCTTCATTGAGGATGTGCCCCGACCTACCTACCCACTCCCACCTCCCCATCCACGAATTCCCCCACACTGTGGCATCCAGCCTTCACTGGACCAAGGAATTCCTCTCCCACCTATGCCTGACAATGTCATCCTCCCCTACATATATATCAGGAGCCATAGGTCCCTCTCTATGTGCTCCCAGGCTGGTGGCTTAGACCCTGGGAGCTCTGGTTGGTTGGTATTGTTGCTCTCCTCATGAGTCCGCAAGCCCTTGTAGCTCCTTCAGTCTTTTCTCTAACACCTCCATTGGGAATCCCTTGATCAGTTTAATGGTTAGCTGTGAGCATCTGCCTCTGTATATGTCAGGCTCTGGTAGACTTCTAAGGAGACAGCTATATCAAGCTCCTGTCAGCATGTACTTCTGACATCCACATCAGCAATCTACCTTTGGTGACTGCACATGAGATGGATACCCATATGGAACAGTCTCCAAATGACCCATCATTCAGTTTCTGTCCCAAACTTTGTCTCCATATTTGCTCCCATGAGTATTTTGTTACTCCTTCTAAGAAGGGCCAAAGTACCCACACTTTGGTCTTCCTTCTTCATGAGCTTCATGTGGTCTGTGAGTTGAATCTTGGGTATTGAGAGCTTTTGAGCTAATATCCAGCTATCAGTGAGTGCATACCATGTGTGTTCTTTTGTGATTGGGTTACCTCACTCAGGATGATATTTTCTAGTTCCATACATTTGCCTAAGAAGTTCTTGAATTCATTGTTTTTAATAGCTGAGTAATAGTCCGTTGTGTAAATGTACCACATTTTCTGTATCCATTCCTCTGTTGAAGGACATCTGGGTTTTTTCCATATTCTGGCTATTATAAATAAGGCTGCTATGAACATAGTAGAGCATATGTCCTTGTTATATGTTGGAGCATCTTCTGGGTATATGCCCAGGAGTGGTATAGCTGGGTCCTCAGGTAATGCTATGTCCAATTTTCTGAGGAGCCACCAGACTGATTTCCAGAGTGGTTGTAATAGTTTTAGATACTACTTTGGAAGTCATCAAAATATTCTAGTTATCAAAAATCGAATAATTTATATAAGTGTATTAGAGACTAATTTTGTCGTAAAATATTATCATTTATAGTATGCATTCCAAAATTTCATTTAAGAATGTAATGAAATTGTATTGTATGACCTTTGTGTGCGATGGTATAACAGCTTTTACAGAAAGAATTTCCAATACTGAAAATTGTTCAAGTTGATTACCATCCCACTGATAGGAAATTAACCTACACTGCCACGACTATTGTTACCCACTGAAGCATGCCAGAGTTCAGAACCAGATCTCTTTGTAAATAGGAAATCTAAATGTATGTTGTGGTTCTCAATCTGTATGGTAAGTAATTCTCACTATTTTCTGAGAACTGGGGAAGGAACTTTGTGTTCAGATCGTACTGGGATCAATAATATGGTATGAGGAAGAGGGAATTCTCATAATCCCACAACTGAGGGGACTTAAATATAACTGCATGTTAGATTTTATATAGTCAGTTGGAGGGCTTGTCATATGTCTATTTGGGGGGGCAAGCAAAAAAGTAAATTCAATATATAATTTTAATTCATTTTAGTAATGACATAATGAAACTATAGTCATATTTCTTGTTTCTATTTGATCTGAAACAAACTTAAAATTTACACCTGTTTATAAGCCTAAATAATTGATTTCTATTTTTAAAAAGTAGTGTTTCTTTTGATAAATGATCTTTTGCAATTAGTGATAAGACAAATTTGGATGTTAATTATTCAGTGCTGGCTAGGTTATATGGAAAACATTAGAAATTTTCACTAAAACTGCAATGTTTCAATTATTTTCTTCTCTTTGCTTTGCATTTTATTATTTAATGCTTATGTGTAACTATACCTGTTATCCCATAGCCATGGAATCTGTAACCTAGAATTCAAACAACAACTAACTAAACTGACTCTTATTGTCATTATTTCCTAAGGAATATAGCATAACTACACAAACCTTGCAAGGAGAATGTGTGTAGATTCAATGTCAATAGTCTTCCATTTTATAAAATGGACTTGATCAGGAGATGTTTGTATCAACAGGAATTTCTCAAACTGATACCCCATGGATGACACTGAAACAACTATTTGCCTGTTGAATGTATGTGCTCCTCATGCATATATGTGTATATATATATATATATATATATATATATATATATATATATATTAATTTACCATTTTTGTAAGACCAGGTCCTTTGTATATTCAAATTTTATTTTAGTTAAAATTATATTAAAATGAATGAAACAGAAATTTATGTAAGCATGGAACAGCTTGATCACCTTGATCACCTTGGTTCTGACTCATGTTTATTTTTTGTATGATCTTTAATTTTATTTTATCTTTAGGTACTATATTGTCAAGCTTACTCTATGTTTTATTATGGCAAACATAATAATTGTATTGAGATACAAAACCACATTTTACGGTCTCATGTCACATACATATCTAACACATATTATATTAGTTATGATAGTTTGAAAGCCTGAACAAGAACGAACTGTTATTTGAATATTAAAAAATGGCTTTTTGTGACATTACTAATTTTAGAAACTTCTTCATTAAAAACTATGCTTATGAATTAATAAGAAAATGTCAGGTAGCAGAATTTATATTTATATTTATATTAATATTTATAACATATTTTCTTATATTTTACTATAACACAATTTATACATGATATCCTATAATTACATGATACACAATGAGCCATGTTCACCATTGCACTATTCACAGTAGCTATGAAATTCAAACAATCTAAGGTCTTTTAACTGATGAAATGGATAATGAGAATATGCTATACGTACACTAGGGAACACTATTCAGCTGAAAATTCAAAACAACATCATGAATTTTGTAAGCAGATAGATGAAACTAGAAATGACCATATAGAGTGAGGTGCCACAGACCTAGAAATAATAACATTTCATTTTTTCTCTCATAAGATTCTAGTTACAGTAACTGCAAAACCAAGTATGTAAAACTCTATGATTGCTAGAGTAGCAGAGTTGAGAAACAATAGAGAGAGAACCAGCATGGTACAAGTGGTCTTTTGGTGGCACTGGGAAAAATGGGGGAATCTAATTAGGGAGGAGGGATAAATAGAGAAGAAGAGAAGAGAGTAAAATAATAGTAAAAGTTATTTAAAACTCATAAGGAATCACGCTATTGTATCTCTACCTAAAATATCTATAATACACACAAGTTTATGGGTAAATATGCATCTCATAAAGTAAGGTTTCAGTGAAATGTTCCTATCTGGTCTGTCAATGCTACATCCAAGATATAAAGACTTGCTAACAAAAACCACCCACAACCTGGCAAAAGAAACCGCTTTTGAGTTGTCATTCAGAATTATCCAAGAGACTCTTGGAGCAGAACTTTAATCACCACCTTATGAAACAAGGAGAATTCCTAATTACACTCTAAATAGTTGTCCTTATACCCAGAGATAAATGTAGTCCACACTTCATCATGGAAATTTTCCTTTGAAAAAGACAGGGACTAATTTGGGAAAACAACAACTAATCAAAACGCAGTTGTGGAGGCCAGTCCAATCCCAAACAACAGGCAAATAGTTGTTTCAGTGTCATCCATGGGGTATCAGTTTGAGAAATTCCTGTTGATACAAACATCTCCTGATCAAGTCCATTTTATAAAATGGAAGACTATTGACATCGAATCTATACACATTCTCCTTGCAAGGTTTGTGTAGTTATGTTATATTCCTTAGGAAATAATGACAATAAGAGTCAGTCCAACTATATATAATGTTCAGAGAAGACTGCCAAAGAAAGTTTAGAAAGACTGTAGCAGTTGGAAGAACAAGGAGTATAATGGGATAAAATGTCTCGTAGCAGTGTCAGAAGCTACACTCTTAAATCAGTGCCAACATGACTCCCTAAACATGAGCTGAGAAAGGATAACAATGGACAGTCCAATGTGAAAAGGAAGAAGCCCCTAAGACCTCAACTATACACAGAGAACTATCTGAACTAAGGAATGCTAAGAGTGGGAGAAATAGACTTTCTTATGGAAAAGCACAGCAATTGGTTATCCAGTCCCTGAAAGCATTCATGCAAGTAACATTTTATACTCTGAGCAGATTATATTTATATATTTAGCAATGTATGGGTATATTATACCCTATATATTATAATTATAGCAGCAAGTAATGCAAAAAAGTGCTCAGAATTTAAAAGAGAACAAGGACAAGTACATGGAAGTGTTTGGAGGGAGGAAAGGGAAGGGAAAAATTATGTGATTATATTATAATCTAACAAAATCAAAATAAGAAAATATAAGATAACAAAACGTTGTGTGACATTGTTTGTATTTATAATATATTCATTATCTTATAAAATATCTGACTATAACAAATTATATTGTATTTCAGTTTTTATTTTTTATTATTTTAAATTATGTGTATGTGTGTTTATCTTTGTTTCCATATATAGGTATGTGCATGTGAGTGCGGTTGTCTGCTGGATCCAGAAGCCTGAATGCTCGTGGCTTCATAGCTGCTGTTAAGGACTGCTGTGAACCACCTAAAATGGATGCTGGCATATGAACTTAGGTACTCTGCAACAACAATAAGCTCTCTTAATCAATGAGCCATCTTTCTAGCCCCTATATTATAATTTATAATAAGCTTCAGAATAAAACATGGATCAAAGAGGCCACTCAAATGATTAAATCATCTGTAGAAATTTCCCTCAAAATACTTGCCTAGATTCCTCAATCTTTTCTAGTGCAGAAAAGGCATATATTTTGGCATAATAACTCTTTATGGTTTCAGGCAAACTAGAGTTCATCTCACTGGGTGAAAATTTTACCCTTGTCCTACTGTTATAACCTTACTGTTATGCTCAGAGTTTTATTCAAAACCTTTAGAAGGAAGTTCTTCTTTTCCCACATGATGATCCAGCAAATTTTTGGTATTTATTCTCTGAGAATGTAGAGAGAGAGAGTCAACAGCACTATAATTGGATTTATTAAGTATTTATTGCAGCATGTTGATGGACTCTATACAAAGATAAGTAGTAAAGCATAGGAGTTTCCTTAAAGATGTTATACTATATTGAATTTTTTAAAGAACTCTTTGTCAATGATATAATCATATTCTTAGGCATAACCAAAGAGAATATGATATATCTGAAAGGTTTGGTAAAGCTAAACTAATTTTGTCAATAATCTTGTAAACATATATTTAAAAGAATTGTCTGTCTTTGAAGGGAAACTAATAGAAGTTATGTTAAATCACTTCATTTCTATGCCGCCTGAAATTATGCTAATGTTGAAGCAAAGTCATGTTCCCTCAGTACAGAGCATCTTTCTCTTCTATAGCCTGCTTAATAACATCAGTTGAGATGCTGCTTAACGGAAGTTCTTTTGAAACTTTGCTGAATATGTTTTCTTAGTTTTTACTTTGTCAACTCTAAGTAAACATCTCACAGGAAATTTGTTACAAGAATCATAAATCAAAGCAAGTGAGATGGTTCATTAGATAAAAAGTGTTTGCTCTACAATCCCTGCAGCCTGATTTCGGTTAGAAGATCCAAAGTTCTTTGAAACCAGATGGAGTTTCACACATTATAATCCAAGTATTTCTATAGCAAAATAGGATGCAGGGTCAGGGAACAGCCATGAAACTTCTGAATTAGCTAATCTGCAGTGTACAAGGGTTAGTTAGCATGAACAATAGAAAATTCCAGGTCACAAAACCTTTGTGAAAGGAAAAGACAAAGTTCTGACAGTTGTCTTAGGACCTCCATATGGACATCATTGTATATACAAATCCACACTCAAACACTTATCACATACAAATAACAATATTAGTAAAGCAATAATAAATATACTTAAGTAAACAAGAATATATATATATATATATATATATATATATATATATATATATATGCCTTTAAAAATGTCAAGTATATTGCATAGTTCCAGAGAAAGACTACACTAATGTAAATATTGGCTGAGTGATGGGAAATAATAACTATAAATTCTTCAGTCTAGCACATATCCAAGACTATTCACTGGTTAATATTAACTACTTATGTATTTCCATACTAGGATAGAATACAATTATGTGTCTGTTAAAATTGCTAAAACTATTTAGATATTTAGATATTGTTGAATTTGTCCCAGAAGATCTTTTGAATTTATTATGTAAGGAACAATTGAAATTAAAAGAACACCACTAAAAGAATAAAAAGTACAATATGTGGTGGTTCATCTTTCCCAGAATAAGGACAAATCACTTTTCTTTCATGTCTAACTAAATTATTTGTACATTCAGTAGGGTGTTTATGAAAATTTTCAGATACCTTAATTGACCTTGTCATTGTAATTCTCATTTTCTACTAATATTGACCCATATAAATGATTAAGTATTTGAAACAGTACAAATGGCTGAGAAAAGGATAAAAAGGAGAATTCAACATAATCAGACGGACTGGAAGAGACTTAACATTCCTTTAAGAATCTTCATTTCCCCAAGGAAGTCAAAATATAATCAAAAACTTACTTTTTCCTAAAAGATTTATAACACATGTAGGACAACTGTATCATTATTTGTCTACAATGGCAGATAATAACATTTTGGACTTCTAGAAATTACCTCTAATATTGCTAGGTACCAAGAATTTTTATATGACAAGATCATATTCTAAACTGTTCATATGAAGTGGGATACTTGTAAAGAGAAAAGCAAAAAGACAGTAATCATGATTATGCTTTTATTGATAAATCATTTTTATTTACACTGTTTAAATAAATTCAATTGAATTTCAAGATCTTTTGGCTAAATGTTACTCAATATTTTTCTCATGAATATATGTGACTTGTGCTGTTATTCCTACACCTCACAATAATTTACTGTTTCTCATTTTACTTTTATTAGAACAGTAACTTAAGAGCCACATAAAATGAACATTCCAACCTGCTTCATACTTTCATCACAACTAAGGAAAAGGTAATATGAGGTACTTATATGAATGTAATTTTCTTCATGTTCAGAGAGCACATTTATCTTTTCTTATTTTTTTTTCTGTATTCACATATTAACACTAAAAGATACTCTATTTGTCAAGTGTGTTACCTCTGTGTTGTGCCACTGTAAATGATTTGAATTTGGAAGACAAAAGACAAAATGCAACCTAAGCATATAACTAAATCTCAGATCATTTAGTAGATATCTTTCTACTGTGCCACCATTATATAATCCTGTGATAGAACTCAAGCATTATCATTCTTTACATTATGATGCCTTTAAACATACTAAAGGTGTCTGAAGCCAAGATACATTGATGAAATAATGTGATGCTGAGGACTATAGCTAATTAATTTTAAAACAGTACTTTTGATTTCAGTTACACTAAAATGTAGAAGGGTCATGCATAGTTGAATCTGTTCAGAATAGTAATTGTCTTTTATAGCATCAGAAATGTTTGTGAGGGTGATAACTATAATGTTGATAAAAATCCATGTCCTAACTGACAGTGATGGCATGAACTAATACTAGTACTTTTGAGTGACAGAGGCATGCAGATTTCTTTGAGCTCAAGGCCAGGCTGGACTACATATAAAGTTGCAGACCAGCCAGAACTACAAATTGAGACTGTGACTCAAAAGAAAACAAAAAGAAATAAAAAGAAATCCATTCAACAGAAAATGGTATAGCTTGTATGTGCAGTAAACTGGCAAGGACATGGTATTGTTGCTCAGGAAATAAGACAATTGATTTATTGCATAAGGCTCTGATTTTAATACCCAAATTAGCTAAAATATAAACATAAATGATATTTTAAAATTAAAGGGACAGAATATAAATTCTTCTTTATTAACCCTGAGACTAATTTTAGAGTTTCTTACATAGTAAGGAGTTATGCTACCCATAATAGCTATTACATACTCCACTTTGTATTCTTGCTTCATTACTCTTTATTTACTACATATGTGATTTTTACTTATTCAAGTAACAGAAAGATAAATCCTGCTCTGTGTCAGATCCTCATGGCATGAAATAAAAAGTAAGTAAGTAAGTAATAAATAAATAGTGTTTTACTTTATGTACATACAAGATATATTTTCCATCATGACAAATATTTTTGGTATATTCATGTCACAGTTCAAGTTTCTGTTATTCCTCATGTAATGAGATACTTCAGTATAGTAATTAAATATTAACAAAAATACAGCACAAATAACTAAATGCTATATTTGTTTACAAAACTGACTGTAGTAAAAAAATACTATTGAAGAAAAATAAGGTTTATTTCTTGATTGGTAATTTTATTAATAAATCTATGTTCTTTTTTCATAACACTTTTATTGATTATTTGGGAATTTCACATTATGAACCCTAAGCACATTCTTCTCTCCTCACTAAAAAGAAAAAAAAAAATTTACAATTTGTATTGCCCATATACTCACTGGTGTATGTTCAATCTCCTAGTGGCCTGAACATAAAGAAAACTGAGGTCTTCTCCAACCTGTATCCCCACCAGAAGCCATCAACTGTAGACAGCTACACTTCAGCATCCTTATCACATTCCTCTGTAGCTTTATGTCTAGGCCATTACTTTTGAGGTTAAGAAGGTGGGGTGGTGGTTGGGTTGTCACAGAAGACATTTCTGTCACTCTGTTTTAACCATGAGTCTACAGTCATCATCACCATAGAAAAAGTAGCTTCCTTGTCCTTTTTAGTCAGTCGGAGCACAGATCATGAACTTACACATGGTTTCTGGAGACAGCATGGACCATGGATATCCACATGGTCTTCAGTGGCAGAACAGATCACAGACACTAAGAAGGCCTTCTGCCACAATATGACTACAGACCTAGACATGGCCCTCAGTGACAGCATGAACCTGGTCTTATATTTATACGAATATCTCATTACCAAGGTGTTCCAGAGTAAAAGAGCTATATATCATTTATGGGGAGGTAGTAGCTTTGAAATTCCTCAAATGCTATATCTCCTAAACTGGAAGCTCACTATGGAACAATTTTAGGAAATACTGATTTTAATTTATGAAATGAGACTTTAAAGAAATTTAGCCAGTATAGAAAATCTAGTTGTATTCTAGATATAAACTATCATTATTCATGAATAGAAACTTGAGTACATTTTCTTTTTTTTTTTTTTTTTTTTTTTTTTTAAGTTTTTTGAGACAGGGTTTCTCTGTGTAGCCTTGGCTATCCTGGAACTCATTCTGTAGACTAGGATGGCCTCGAACTCAGAAATCCGCCTGTCTCTGCCTCCCAAGTGCTGGGATTAAGGCATGTGCCACCACTGCCCGGCAATTTGAGTACATTTTCATTGTAGAAGAATATCTAATTATGTCTTGCAAGCATGTGTGTTGCTTGCTGTATTGCTTTGAATGATTCAAATACTAAGTATGTGGGCTATGGTGGTCTTAGAAATCTGAATACTCAGTGCAGACAAGCATGCAGGCTTAGTTTGCATGTAGACATATAAACTAGTTTACAGGAGTTTACATGTGAGTTAATGTTGAATTATTTTGCTTTAGAATATTTCATCTTTTCAAATCATTTTATTTTACCTTTAAGCAAATTGATGTCCAAAAGGCATCAATTTCTCCAGAGCACCATTTATGGGGAGAAGTTTGAAGTAAAGCAATCTACTGCATTTTGTCCGTTTTCTAATAGAGGATAAGGATGTCATGGGATAAAAGATATTAACTTCAGAATTTCTGATCATTATGGCAGTTTAAAAATAATTTTAAAGTGTACAAAATTGCCAAAGAATAAAAAAATCAAAATTTAAAGTAACAAGATAAAGATAAGTTTATACAAAATATTTAAACTTGCATAGAGAAACAATTTAGAACATATATATTAATGTTCTTTTTCCCTTTAAATCCTTACCTGCTGGCAATAAAAAGAAGCTGAATTGCAAAACAACAACAAAAAAAGTAAAAACACTTATATACTCATTGGTAAAAATTAGAAACATTTAGAAGCTAAGTAGTTCTTCCTCAAGGGATCCATGAAGACATTTTACTTTCACTATGCTACTTTATATTTGGGTTAATTGTTTCTTTATTGCCAACATTTGAGATTATCTAGAACTAAAGCAGAGTATTACTTCTCTAAAGCAGCAATAAAAACAAAAGACACAGTTTTGCTTTCACTGAATCAGCAAGGATCATGGCAAAGCTTAAATTCAATTTTCATTATTAAATTAGAAGTAAATAATGACACTTTTGAAAAGATGAAGGATTATTTAGAAATGAGATGGTAAAGCATCACTATATAAAATTTGGTAAATGATATTGAAATACATTTCTTTGAGAAGGGCAAGTTAAATAATGATACACAGTATTCATTAGAACAATTCCTTAATTAATGAGCACAAAATATGTACCAGGAACTAAAGGTCTATCTATATAAAAATATAACTTATAAAAATGTTAAATATGATTAGGAAAGAAAGGGACTATTTAGTATAAATCCATATAGTCATATATACAAAGTCAAAGTTATTAAGGTACAACACAGTTAAAACTATTGAAAAAATAATTTTATGTTGCTATTATTTTTGATAGGTACTAAAACATTAGACACTAAATAATAATTCAATTACATTTTAATCATTTTAAATTAATTGTATAAACACTTTTCCAAATAAAATTTCTATATTTGATTTAATAAGATATACATCATTAGCTAACTAATTATAACTAACTTGAAACAGGGTGGTTAAATACTAATTAATGACAGCTAATAAAATATTGCTATAGTTTTACTTTCTACTTACTAATTTTTAATAATGGAATTTGTAGAAAATGTCCTCATTAATTAAATGTGAAATATTTATACACAGTATGAATTATATTCATAATATGTTAAAAATAAATTATTTTATTTGTAATGAGACATTCTTAAATTCTAAACATCTTTTATATAGCACTTTTTAGCAAAATGAATTAAAAATAAATCTGTAGTATTTATTTTAGAGTTAAAAGTATTTAGTTTTCAAATTGCCTTACAATGTAAGACTCAGTTAAAATTATTAGGAGGAGAAGGATAAAGTGTCAAGTGCTCCAGTGCGCTTTTATTGGTATAATAACCACCATGAATGATATTAAATTCAGGATGAAAAAATTTATTTGGCTTAGAGATCCCAGTTCATGGTCCACTGAAGGGAAGGGAAGGCAGAAACTCAAAATAGAAATCTGGAGACAACAACTAAAGAAAATACCGTAGAGATATGCTATTTACTGGCTTGTTCTCCATAATTAACTCATTTGCTATCTTATGTAACTCAGGACCACAGGTCCAGGGATGACACTGACAAAGTGACTTGAATCCTACTACACCAACCATTGGTCAAGAAAGTGCCCTAAAAACTTGCTGATCTGAGTTCAAATTGATGAAAAACTAACAGCATAAAAGAATTATGAGAGCTTGTAAAACTAATTATTATGAAAAGATGGGGCTAGGAAAATCATTTATTTAATTGATTTCATATGAATCAACTTTATATCAACTTTTTATATCTGAAAAGTGACAATAACTGTACAATTGTTCTCATTTGTCCACACACATTTTCACAAAGTCTATCTCGACAAAATATAAAATATATGATAGTTTAGGTAATAAATAATTTTCTTAAATCCAGATATTTTACAAAAGGAATTTCACAGTTAAATGTCAACAATGCACTCAGGGGTTTCCAGTTTTTCTTTAGGTCTAGACATAAATTGACAATCTATGTATGTAGTTCCAAAGAAATGAAAATGCCAATTTTCCTATATAATGTAGTAGATACTTGATCCACGTCTTGCTGCTTCTGGGAGGTGATAGGAGGTTTAAGAAGTGTGGATGGCTTTGGTGTCTTTATATCACGGAGCTATGTCTCAGATGGGATACTGGGACTCCCATCGTCCTTCATTTCTTCCTTTCTTCCCATTCTGCTGCCTAGACATCAGATAATTAGTTTTACTCTGCTACACATATTTATGCTATACTATTTCATTACAAGTCCAAAGCAACAGGATCAACCAATTATGTGTTGACGACTTCAAAACCTTGAGCTGAAATAAACCTTTTTTTTTTTTTTTCTGTATGTTTGTAGGTAATCTGTGATTGGAAAGAAAAATGTTGCGTTTTCTTTTCCATATGCAGCTGCAAGATTTAAAACTTTGGATATGTTGCTTAAATTGGATTATTCATAGAAGTCATGAAACTAGTGCCGATTATCATATTGACACATTTATGAATAGCATCATACTGAATATAAAAATTGCAAAGACTAATCCTCAAAGTCATATACAAAATCAGTCCTATAAGTACTTAGTAAGAATCTGTCAATTGATTCAATAATAAGTATAAAAGTATAAGATTATAGAATTCACTGGTAAGTATGTTAAGCTATAAATAATCATTCTACTAGGTAACCTGAGATCAGAAAGACAAATGAAGTATTTTCTCATTGATATGTAGCCACAAAATCTGAAAATTTGTATATGTTGCTTAAATTGGATTATTCATAGAAGTCATAAACTAGTAATGAGCCATAAGAGGATTTCAAGGGGAGGGGAATAGAGCACAGGTGTTATAAAGGGGGTAAGGGGGAAAGGAAACCGGAAGTGTTAAATAGGAAGCACGATCAGAAGTTCTTATTGTTCATCCTTATACTCATAATTAGTGCATCTCTCAACTCTCATCAGAAGTTTCTTTTATACAGTAGATGCAGATCAGTGCAGAGATCCATAACCGGTATACAAGCAGGGAATAAGAGACCACCCAGTGTTTAGTGCTAAGTGCGGTATCTACATCACCTTCCATTACCACAAGGCTCAGGTATCATTGAAGAATGCATGAATGGAGGATTGTATGAGTTAGAGCCCCTCCATCCCCAATAGAGAGAAGTTTAAATATTTATCCTGTAACAGAGGACAATACCTCTCCAGGATACCATAGGCTGCCAAATAAAAATCCAGTGCTAAATACACCTTACCTCTTCTGGTAATGGGTTCCCAAAGAGACTTCCCTCCAAATTACAAGCTGTTGCCATCGATCTTGGTTATCATTTAGAACTTGATGGTATGAATATGACAACATCACCTATGTAAGTCACAGGACAAGAAGAAAGTAAGGTCTTACTGACCTTGAAACTCCTTGCCTAGTGTCCAGCTTTCAGAGTGCTGAAGGTTCTACAGGTGCTTGTAGGAGAGAAAAATCATTGAAAGTTTTACCCAACCATGAACCTCCAAGCTATAATTAATGCTATTTTAGCAAGGTATTCCTACTGCTGCACTACTGTCTGGAAAGTTATGGGAGTATGCAACACTTTCTGGTTGTTTGTAAGGCCCACTGCATAAGATGGACTCTTGTTTGGTGCTCTTAATTGAGCCCAAATCTAATGACTGGCTAGATCAGAGGCTTTAGAAGAGTACATAGTGTTTATATATATATATATATATATATATATATATATATATATATATATATATATGATAGAGATAGAGATAGATAGATAGATAGATAGATAGATAGATAGATAGATAGATAGATAGATGGAGATGGAGATGGAGATATAGATCCATATCCTAAATTCTTATCTTTATATGCAAAGATTAATATTTCTCTCAAACATCGCAACAGAAATTTCCTTTTTCAGTAGATAGAAATCAATGCAGAGACACACAGAGTCAACTTTTAAGTGCTCAGCTCTAGATATATCTATATCTATCTATCTATCTATCTATCTATCTATCTATCTATCTATCTATATATCTATCTATCTATCTAGAGTGTATCTATATCTATATCTATATCTATATCTATATCTATATCTATATCTATATCTATATCTATCTATATACTCTAAAGGCTAAAGTATAGATAGAGAGACTATAAGGGCTAGACAATGTTTTTCTCTGCAGTGAAACATTATATTCCAGTCTGCACAGTTGCACATACTTTGGGCAGGAGAGTAGGTATGCTTAGAGTCAGTGATATTGAATCTGTACATGTTCTACTAGATAGTCCCACACCTATGCACATATAAGCTGCACTAAATAGACTTGATGGCATTTATAAAAGAGAAGTTTGAAGAGTAAAGTGATGAAAGAAACAGAAGAGGCATTAGAAGTCAAAATCTAGGAGGGATAGACAAAATGTATTATATACATATATGAAAATATTGATTAAAAATAGAGAAATGCATGATTGAAAAAAGGTGCTGATAAATGGTAGGCATCATGACTTCTGCCTCCTAGTGCAGAGATTAAAGATATGTGGCACCACACCAAGTTTATGACGCAATATCTTAAAATTAGGGTTAAATTTCTAGCATCATAAACCTTATTATTTCAACCTATCAGAGATAAATCTTCATTACATTACAGACAACGAAACCTACTAAATTTTGTGAAAATGAAAAATGTAATGGACCATGTAACTTGACGGTAGTTTAATATATTATAGAATTATAAATCAATCACATATTATGTTTTTTCATATCAACTGAAACATCTAATCCAGTAGATTACAATAAACTCTTATAACACAGAAAAGATTGAAGAATTATACAGTGCAAACGCATATTAATATCCTCTAAATTCCACAACTAACACCTCATTGTACTTGTATTATCATACATGCACGAATGTATACATCCATCTGCCTATCACTCTACTAAACTTCTGAGCATGCTGCTAACATGAGAACCCTTAGTCCATAAACATTTCAGTTGTTCCATCAATTCATAAACATTCATATTCATATAGCAATTCAAACTTCACATAAAAAGGCATATATTTTATACATACCACTAGAAGTTCAACAATCAATGTGATTTTTATTATTAAAAGTTAGATAGAATATAAGTTGAAGTAAAGTTGAAAATGAATTATATTGTATTATCAATCTCCTGTTTCCTACACAGATAACCCAGATGTTTCCATAAAAATCAAAGCAAATTTACTCTCTACCATTTAATTTAGAAAATTTATAGGTCACATTTACCATGAATACTTAAAAACAATATAACTCCACAAAGTATTCTCAATGTTTAACTAAAATTTGTTATTTAAATATCATAAATATAAATTCCAAAGAAAATACTAGATTAAGCTTTCCAAATACAAATTTCAGGTAGAATACACAATATAGTCTTTTACAATCAACAAATATTATCAATTTACTTAATCCAAAAAAAGTTAGACTTTTCTATTTGTCTTCTATAGGTTTCAAAGTTATAAAAGTAGATGTAATAATATTACTAAAAATAATTAGAGCAAAAATTTTATGGATACTTTAAAATGATCAATCCTTACAAAACTATGGGTTTTTTTTGGGGGGTTTTTTTTTTTTTAGTATCAAAAAAGTGTTAAGGAGAATGACTCTGGTCTGAAGTAAATAAAATACTTAAACATCACAAATGATGTAATACTTTCTTACATCAAAAATGTTCTAAATTTCAGCAACACAGCAACAATGATGTTCTCCTTAATTCTTAGTTGACTAGAAGAAATCTGGCTGCATTTACAGCACTGGTGCTGAGGATAGGTGTTTATAGTTGATATTCCACGGGAAATGCTGATTTTGCTTTCAAGTGTATATACATGTTTGACATTAAATGACATATATTGCTCAAAAGACAATGCCTCACACTGTTCCCATTCGAATTTACAAGGTGAGCAAATCACAGTATTGACTTTGGTCCTTGAGTACTTTGTAAGGGTGGAAGAAAACTTGATAATTCACACTCAACCACTTGTACAAGAAGCTGGGGAAGTAGGGAAATATAAGTTATTCAATGATACCTTCTTTAGGTGAGAATATGAAGATTTATAGTATCACTTGACTCTTGAGTGAATTTCCTATTTCAATTCTAGAAAACATGGTAGATCCCATGTCTAAAATCTGTTAACAATACAGCTATCAGACATAAGACGTTTTTTCAATTTGTTTATACTTTAAATATATATAAAATACTTGTTAGCTAAATTACTGTTTCCTAAATATGAAAGGAGATATAGTTGAGGAGATAGCTCAGTTTGTACCACAAGAACTAGGATACCAAACTAAGATAAAAGGAAAAATATATTAAAATGAAAGAGAGAAAAATAGAAAGTAAAAAAGAAAGTGACAAAGAAAGAAAGAAAGAAAAGAAAAGAAGAGATAAGAAGAGACAAGAAGGACATAAAAAAGGATATGAAATGTTTAAGAGCTACCATGCAGATGAGATCAAAGGTAATCCTAAAACTCTGTGGAAAAAGTCTGGAGAATTTTTTCATTGCTGTAACCAAATCACTTGGGATGTTGAAGTAGGAAGCCCTTTATTTCAAGACTAATCTAGGCTACTCAGCAAAATCCTGTCCAAAACAAAAAAACAACTGAAAGATCAAAAATGTAGTGCATAGAAATACAAATTTTGAAGAGGCAAAAAATGAGCAATCAATTCACTCACAGAGTACTTAGAGATTCCAAATTGTATTTATACAAAGGTAATATTTAAAATTGAACTCAATTACAAACCAATGAAAGACAGCAAGATTTAAATCACAATTAAATTTCCATGCATATTTAGAACAATGAGACTTTAATGCATATAGTAGATTTTAAATTTCCTTTAAAATATATCAAATTGAGACTATTTTTTAATTTTATTTTACAAATGATACAGATCCTGGACTATATTATTTCTTCTCTCACAAAAGTATACTTTATTCATCATTGCATCTTGGAAACAAAACATTGAGCTGGGAAAAAATAAATTAAGATGGGAAAATGCTACTCAATGATTTTCTTCATCATTGACTCTTACAATTTATAACATTTAACATAAGATAATAAAACACATTCTCAGAATTATATGTGTTTTGATTTGGTTTAGTTCACTTCAAGAAGGCTTCCTCCCTTGGAACAAACTGTAAACTAGTGTTCATTGCATGCAGTTATTGGCTGAAATGGCAACAAGTTTTTCAAAAACTCAGTTTTTCTCTTTTCTAGTACATATGTCTTAAATTTTTGTTTACTCTGTTCACTAATGAATTAAATGGAAAGTATTAAACCGTAAATGTGAGTCCGAATCCAATATATTTTCAGGATATTTTGCAAGGCAAAACCATAGATGTGACAGACCGCTTTCCTTTTTTCCTTAACTCCTTTCTTTAAATTATAATTCTAGGGAAAGTTTATTCCAAGATCAGTTAGCTTTCTTTAAGTAGATGGCTATAAATGTGTAGTTTATAGTGAGACATGAAAGGGCATGGCAGAGAAGGAGCTAATGTAGTTCTTATTAAACAAGTATATATTATGTATGGTCCCATGTTACCTGAGAGGTGAAAGGAATAGCAGATAGATAATATAACAATATAAAAGATGTGGGTGGAATAGAAGAGAAAAAAAGAGGTATTTTTTCCTTTGTTGTTATAGTAGAATACATTACCTTTATTACTTTCGTATTGCTGTGAACAAATGCCCAAAAGAAACAATTTAAAGTAGAAAGAATTATTTTGACTGATAACTTCAGATAATATAGTACAAGGTCACTTGGCTGAATAAATTTGGACAGTATAAGTTGTGTAAGGAGTGTTATTTATAAGCTGTTCTTTCAGCCTTGGCATATAGAAAAGAGGAAAACTGACAGTGACTAGGAGTATAGAAGAAAGAGGGTGGCCATTTGAGCTCAGTAGCACCTTGAGACTATGGTCCTCCCAGCTTCCTTTCACCATCTCCCAATTAATAATCCATTGATCAGATTGGAGCAATTATGATGAAATATTCCCTTAAAACACTCTTGGAATCACACAGAGAGTTATAATTTTCTACTCACTCGGGCTACTTTAATCTAATTTAACTGAAAATCAATGTTAACCTCTACAATACTTTTATCCATGTATATAATAGGTAAATATAAAATACATTTTTACATTTTAACAATTGGATTTAATTCTTGTAGTTAATGTGTTATGGATTATAACAGCTATTTCGTTTAATATTCAAATAGTGGTACAATTTAATTAAGTGACTATGTATAAAAACATTCTCTTTGAAATTATTCTGACTCAAATCCATAGACTTTCAAAACTGGCTCTACTGCTGTTATTTTTGTTTCTTGATGGATCTATATTGTTGTTATTTAGGCAGGAAAAACAATAAAACAGTAACTTGCATCTCTACTGTGTAAATTGTGAAGGGAAAAATGTTCATCTAATTAGAATGCTTTATTTTGGGGGTACAATACATAATTGTTTTGGTGTCTTTTTTCATGTCTAATATTTATTTTTTGAATCAGTCTTTTACTAAAACATTTTATGATATGCTTTGGTCTCAGAAAACCACAAAAGTTTCATCACCATCTATAATTTAATATATTCTACTCTAAGTCTCACCATGAGATAGAGAACTTATCCATCCTCCCTTCTCCTCCTCCTTTCATCTTCCTCCTGCTTCTCTTCCTTCATCTTCTAAGTGTCCCCAACTGCAGAGTAGCATCCCAATGTCTGTGTGCTAGTGTTTAACATGTAGAGAGCTAAAATGTATCACTTTGCTAGGGTAGCCACTCACAAAGTTATAATCAGATCTGGGGATTTCTCATCCACAAGTACACAGAGGAAATGCTTCTATGTAAAAAGTGACCTACAGAGTTGTGATTGTTCATGATTTAGCATAAGAACTGCAGACCCATTCATATTCAGTATTTTGGAAGTCTATGAAGCCTTTATTTTAGATGCAGGCAGAACAATTTGATCTTGGCCTGTTGATCTTTAACACATAGCCTTGTATTCTGGTACATAGTGTTTGACAGTAAGACATTAGTAAATCACATATTATGGTCATGATTCCGCTATTATCTCTTTGTATCTATTTTATGCTCGATACTAGCATCTAGAAGAATATCAAAGCATGACCTAGAGTCACTCACAATTGTCCAAAACTGCTAAAACTGCAACTCTACTAGGACTTTTTCCTGGTTACTGCTATGTGGCCAGAAGAGATAGTGATAATGCAGAAATCTATAGATGAAGGTAAAAAAAAAATCACTATTTTATTGGATATTTTATTTACATTCCAGATGTTCTCCCCTTATCCCATTTCCGCCTCCCTCCCAGGAACCCCCTATCCCATCCCATTCCTCCTGCTTCTCTGAGGGTGTGCCCCCACGAAACCCCCCCCTGCACCTCACCTCCTCACCCTCGAATTCCCCCCACATGACATCCAGCCTTCATGGAACCAAGGACCTCTTCTCCCACCTATACTTCCCTTGCATATACAGCTGGAGCCATGGGTCCCTCCCTAAACACTCCCAGGCTGGTGGTTTAGACCCTGGGAGCTCTGGTTGGTTGGTATTGTTGTTCTTCTCATGGGTCGCAAAACCCTTTCGACTCCATCAGTCTTCACTCTAACTCCTCTATTGGGAATCCCATGATCAGTTTAATGGTTAGCTATGAGCATCTACCTCTGAATATGTCAGACTCTTGCAGACCTCTAAGGAGACAGCTATGTCAGGCTCCTGGCAGCATGCACCTCCTGATATCCACATCAGCATCTACCTTTGGTGACTGCACATGGAATGGATACCTAGGTGGAATGGTCTGCAGATGGCCCCTCCTTCAGTTTCTGTCCTGCACTTTGTATCTATATTTGCTCCCTTGAGTATTTTGTTACTCCTTCTAAGAAGGACTGAAGCCCCCCCTCCCCCACTTGGGTTTCATTCTTCATGAGCTTATGTGGTCTGTGAGTTGAATCTTGGGTATTTCAAACTTCTGGGCTAAAATTCAATAGTCAGTGAGTGAATACCATGTGTGTTCTTTTGTGATTGGTTACCTCACTCAGGATGATATTTTCTAGTTCCATCCATTTACATAAGATTTTCTCGAATTCATTGTTTTTAATAGCTGAGTAATATCCCATTGTGTAAATGTACCACATTTTTTGTATCCATTCCTCTGTTGAAGGACATCTGAGTTCATTCCAGCTTCTGGCTATTATAAATAAAGCTGCTATGAACATAGTGGAGCATATGTCCTTGTTATATGTTAGAGCATCTTCTGGGCATATGCCCAGGATTGGTATAGCTGGGTCCTCAGGTAATTATATGTCCAGTTTTCTGAGGAATGACCAGACTGTTTTCCAGAGTGGTTGCACCATCTTGCAATCCCACCAACAATGGAGGAGTGTTCCTCTTTCTCCACATCCTAGCCAGCATCGACTATCTCCTGAGTTTTTGATCTTAGCCATTCTGACTGGTGTGAGGTGGAATCTCAGGGTTGTTTTGATTGTATTTCCCTGATGACTAAGGATGCTGTACGTTTCTTTAGGTGCCTCTTGCCCATTCGCATTTCCTCAGTTGAGAATTCTTTGTTTAGCTTGGTACCCCATTTTTAATAGGGTTATTTGGTTGTCTAGAGTCTAATTTCTTGAGTTCTTTGTATATATTGGATATTAATTCTCTATCTGATGTGGGATTGGTAAAAATCTTTTCCCAATCTGTTGGTTGCCATTTTGTCCAAATATCACTATTTGCAGATGATATGATAGTATACTTATCTGATACCAGACCTTCCACCAGAGAACTCCTAAACCTGACAAACAACTTCAGCAAAGTTGCAGGTTATAAAATCAACTCAAACAAATCAGTAGCTTTCCTCTACGTGAAAGATAAACAGGCTGAAAAAGAAATTCGGGAAATGACGACACGCTTCACAATAGTCACAAATAATATAAAATACCTCCGTGTGAATCTAATCAAGCAAGTGAAAGATCTGTATGACAAAAACTTCAAGTCTCTGAAGAAAGAAATTGAAGGAGATCTCAGGAAATGGAAAGACCACCCATGCTCATGGATCGGCAGGATTAATATAGTAAAAATAGCCATCTTGCCAAAAGCAATCTACAGATTCAATGTAATCCCCATTAAAATACCAACTCAATTCTTCACAGGGTTAGAAATAGAAATTCTCAAATTTATTTGGAATAACAAAAAACCCAGGATAGCGAAAACTATTCTCAACAATAAAAAAACTTCTGGAGGAATCACCATCCCTGACCTCAAGCTGTACTACAGAGCAATAGTGATAAAAACTGCCTGGTATTGGTGCAGAGACAGGCAAGAAGATCAGTGGAATAGAGTTGAAGACCCAGAAATGAACCCACACACTTATGGTCATTTGATCTTTGACAAAGGAGCTAAAACCATCCAGTGGAACAAGGACAGCATTTTCAACAATTGGTGCTGGTTCAACTGGAGGACAACATGTAGAAGAATGCAAATTGATCCATTCTTATCTCCTTGTACATAGCTCAAGTCCAAGTGGATAAAGGACCTTCACATAAAACCAGACACACTGAAACTAATAGAAGAGAAAGTGGGGAAGACCCTCGAATACCTAGGAGCAGGGGAAAAATTCCTGAACAGAACACCAATGGCTTATGTGCTAAGATCAAGAATTGACAAATGGGACTTCATAAAATTGCAAAGTTTCTGTAAGGCAAAGGACACTGTCAATAGGAAAATACCACTTTTTACAGAACAATGTTTTAAAACCAGACATTTTACTTCCTTATGAGAAGCAACACCATGGCAAACATACATCAAAAGACACATTGAAAGCAACTCTCAACTGTAAAGCCAAAAAGGTTACTTTACATTGTAACAGAGTGCTAAATTTTAGCATTACTGAAGCAGGAGGCACATTTTAACTACAGGTGTTAAGGAAGCTGTAAGGGTGTTTCTAATGCTGGTATATTTTTTATTATGTTTATTATTGAAGATCATGTCACATTTCATGAATGAAGATCAATGGACCACTTTGTATATAATCAGTTCCCTCTTATACTCCATGTGAATCCTGAAATTCAACTCAGAGGTTCAACTTTAGGCTGCAAGGGGCTTTATATGTTGAATCACTTTTCTGGCCTGTAGTTATTGAGGTTTGCCAAGATGTAATACTGTCACAGATTTATTTAGTTAAAAGGCTGATTCTGAAATTAAATATGTATATATAATATTAGACATGCAAAGAAAAGAGGCCAAAAAACCCTCCTCTGATGTTGTATGTTGCATTCTAAAATAATACTGTCAGAATTTAATAGACTTTGATATCTTTTCTCCTCACACATTTTAGTCTGGATTGTACAATTTACTGTGTACAAATCCAGTAGTATTATATATACTTTTGTGGTTTTGCATGGAAACATATGAAACTAATTAAGAGAATAGAATTATATTTAAACATAATGCATTTTCTAAAACCTGAAACAAAATAAACATTGTTGTCTTATTATATTCAAGTAATCATTTGCATTTTATATTTTTAAAAATAATTTCCATTGTATTCTTTTTGAGCACTTTTCATAACCACAGCATCTATTTTTACTTATATTGCATATCCATTACCTATTGAATATTTAGTGTGTGCAACTCATAGCCTTTTTCATGGAATGTCTTACAAAAACAACACTTTAATGAGATACTTGCCATTATTCCTCTTTCAGGATAAGAAAGCTTAGGGCAAACACTTTATTCAAGTACAGAGCTGGAATTCAAGCAAATTTTATTCCACATCCATTTTTTAAAATAGCATCTCTGATTTTTTTAATTCTATTTTTTGTTGTGATGTACATTTTAGCAGCTTCTTCTGAAATTCATATTTACAGGAGACTCCTTTTTGGGGATATGTCATATAACTTATGACAGAAGAAGCATTTTTTTTCAAGTAGCATTAATGCATTAATTGCACATTTTTAAGCTGTGACTACAGAGAACAGTGGGTTGTGTCACACTCATGTAATGAGCAGAGGAGCGTTGAGTGAAGGAATCACAGTCAGATATATAATCCTTTATGAAATAAGTTAATAAGGGCTGAAACAGTATATGCTTGATGAAATAAATTTCCTAAGGGTAACAGGCATTAACAGATGTTCAAGTATTGTTAATGTCCCCATAGACAAGCATATCACTTTCTCGGTTACTGAGCACATGTGGTGTTCTTTTAGTACCATTCATCCCATTTACACTAAAAAGGGTAAATGTGTGTTCATGAACCTCAGCAAAACTGGCCTAATTTTCTCCCCATAAATATTCTTGACTTCCTGTTCAGTAAATTAATTTTCTATAAACAAAAATTAGGAAAAGATGCTAATTTATTGCTAAAATTATTTCTGTGGTTTTCTGTCATTTTTCAAACATACAAAAGACTTAATGACACTCCACAAAGGTTTAAGTAATCTCCTCTACAACCTATGGTATACATTACTTCATATTTGTGCTAGGCATCAACCCCACTAATTTTCCCTCTTGGCACCTTTCCAACTCAAGATCATTATTATTATCAGGGATACTTTAACTTTAGATATGATATAGCAATCCTCTATTCAAACCTCTGTTCTAAAATCATGGAAACCTTTAATTGATGCACACATAAAACTTGATCTTTCTTATAGTCCCACACTTGTCATATATATTGTTATAATTTCACTGTCAAAACTATTTTCGCTTAAAATTTCTCATCTAATAGTACTAAACGGAGATGTTTAATATTATAAGATAAGGTGACTAATACTGTTGTTGAAAGAATGAAATTACTAATGGAAAATGTAACATTTGCCAGAAGTGACAGCTTGTCAAATTGACTGTCAATATGTTTAAAGAAAATATTAATATAAATAGCAACTCACAAGTAACAACAAGAGCAAAATAGAGGCCATAATTTTGAAGTAAATATTGGACAGGTAGAATCTAGTGTTTTTCAATTTAGAAGATAATCTCCTGTGTTTTTTACAGGTATGCATTTAACTGGACCTGCAACAAACTCTAGATTAAATAATTTGGATGAAAAATCATACATCTTATGAAGAGTTATTCAGTTTAAGATATAAGTGTAGCCGTTGTGTACAAAACAGTGCAAAAGCACTTTATGGCACAAATTTTCATATTTGAAGTCTTTAAAATATAGTTATATATTTTCTATTTCAATTTGAGGAACTGATTTTTCTTTTCATATGCCCATGTGGAAACACTTCTACAATGACTTCCAACACAGATGCTGCATATCCTAAATGCAAAGCCATTGACAGGCTGGATAAACAATTAGTCATTTAAATTTGAAAACTGCTTAACAGTGGATTATCCATCTTTATCTTCTTTTCTACAAAGAATCACTTTGTATGAACTGCCATTAGAACCCACCATTATTACAATGATAGAATTATGTAGCCTCAATAAATTTCAAGTTGGTGTTAAGTATAAACTAAAATGAAACTCAACTATTTAGAATATTTTAGGGTCTAAAATGTTATAAGTCATGCAAACCATGCATCTAAACAGAAATGAAAGGTTCATTCAACTTTACTCCAATCTGAAGCAAACAAGAATCTCTAGAATTTGGAACAAAACCCACAATGACAGAAAATGTAATGTGCTATATTTTCCTTTGCTAAATCTTTAAACAATACTGGATCTATGGCTCTCTCTCTCTCTCTCTCTCTCTCTCTCTCTCCTCTCTCTCTCTCTCTCTCTCTCTCTCTACCTCGTTGTGTCTTTGTCTCCATCTCTGTGTCTCTCCTGTGTGTGTGTATACGTATGTATATGAAACACCATTTTGCTTTATCAAGAAGCAAAGAACATCTCACAAATTGATCGTTTTATGTAACAAAGACAACTTTGTTCAAACAAAAAATACATGCAGATGAGTTTATGATCTTTAACTCCTGCTTCAAAGATGAAACATTTCTATTTTATAATAGAAAAGCAATGGTGGTCATCATCAGATACAGCTCTAAGAAAAGGAATTTTTCAAAAGGGAAAAAAAAATAAAACAAAAATTCCAAATTCAAATCTTCTTTGCTGTGATTTAAAGATTAATTAAGCTGTGGCTGCTTGATAAGTAGTTTCATTACATGTAGGGAAAAGAGATTTCCAGGTCTAAATCATAATCAGTTAAATACCCCTGGAGTAGAAGGGAGATTAGATGTAGAGACTCACAGCCAGACCTTAGACTTAGAGTGAGGGAACTGAGAACATTCATCCCTAAATAAGAGGTCCCCATCAAATCCTTCAGCTTCCAGATCAGGGAAGCACCCAGAAGAGGAGGCAGTGTATAAGAGCCAGAGGTGATGCAGGACACAAGAGAAGGGGGATGTATAATCAACATGAGCATAGCTCAAATGGACTCACAAAGACTGATGCCACATTCGGAGAGCCTGCAGAAGTCTGCATTTGCTCTTCAGTACTCTGCATATATCTTATGGCTTCTAGTTTAGTGTTTTTCTAGAATTACTGAGTGTTCAAACAAGTGAGTCTCTAATTTCTATGCCTCCTCTCTAGCTCTTCTCTTTCTATTGATTTGTTCTATATAGCTTCAATGCGATACTTTTTATGTTATCTTATGTTCTATTGATTGCTGGACTATTTTATTGATGAATAAGTGAATGGATTAAAATCTAGTCACTATGGTAAAGGTTACCAACTAAAATATACTTGCTGGGAGAGGGATTCACTTTTCTGTAATGGAGTGACACTTTGTAGATCAATCACTCCAGGGCAGTCCTATTCTTCAGGTTTAGTGGACCAATATATAATGGATTCCACAGTTGCTTTGTGTTTTTATTCGGTTACAGTTTAGTGGGTTTTTTTTTTTTTTTTTTTGATTTGGTTTGGATTTTGTTTTGTTTTATTTTGTTTTGATTTTTTTTTCCTTTTTGGATGATTTATTTTGTTTTCTTTGAGTTATTGAGGGAGATTGTTTTATTGTTTTTTTTAATTTTATTTTTGAGAAAGAACTTATGTTGAGTGGGTATGAATAAGGAGAGGATATAAAGGACTTTGGGGAGGGGAAGAATATGGTCAAAATATATTTAAAGTTAAAATTTATTTTAAATAATAAAAATACTTAAAATGAATAAATAAATGATAACTTTAAAAATCCAGGAGAGAGAAGATACAGCTATAGTTTTCAGGCTTTAATTCATTATTAAAATACCTTACAATATATGAAACTCCCTTAGGTAATGTATCATTTATACTTGAAAACCTGGCTGTTACAAGTATGTTCTGCCAATCCAAACAGCATGACATCATCTTAGGATGGAAATACAGACAGCTTAGTCCATATCTCTGGCCAAATGAATGACAGCACCCCATAAAAAGCTCTAGATGTGCTTTCTACAAATTTGAGTTTCACACTTCCTTCAGAGATAAATCATAAAAGACTATCTTGGATTGATGTGCCACAGGTAGTCCCCACCTCTGAGCTTAAAGCATACAAGTTTCTGATTATCATATACCCAGATGAAAAAAGGCCTCTGAATGATGCTGATATTTTAAACATTAAATGTAAGTGCATAGTTACAAAACTTCTAGTGTGTAAAGTTCCAACAGTTCCAAAAGTCAGGATCTCAGCAAAAAATAAATTTTCTAAGATTGTTGGCACAGTAATTCTGGTATTAATAGCCAAGATGTTTATAGGATCTGTTTCTGCTTTCTGTGATTATTTTAAGTTTTATGCATTAATCTGATTAAAAGTAGGAGCTCAATTCAATTTAATAACAACTATTAGTAGAAAAGAAATTTGGTGTTATTCACACACACAATTAGCCTTTGTAAAACAACCCATGTTCTTAAGTAGTTTTTAAATTAATGTTTTCATTTTAAAGATAAGTAGCTTATTTTACTTAGTTCTTTATTAGCTACTTCAAATTAAAAGCTTACTAATATTTTTCCTTCATACTGTTCAAAAGTTGGTGATGTATTGTTTTTATTCTCAGTGGAAAATGAATGCTGAGCTTTGGAAAATATGCAAAAAAGGATTGAGTATTTACAAGGTGCCAATTTACTAGAAATTTTCATCTAGTGTCTCATTTAATTCCAACAAATGTATAGTATAGATAATGTAATAATCCTATTTACAGATAATAAACAAATGCTGAAAACTTGATTTGATGGAAAAGACCACAACCTTTGTAAACTTTCCTGCAGAGATCAAACTTTGTAAATCCTCATGCATCACATAGAGGAAAAAGTAACAAATTACTTCGTGTAGTTTTGAGAAAATCAATTAGCCCATATATGTCATTAATCTATAATAGTGCATGGATGTTATGAACATTCAAAACAACTTTATTTTCAATCAATTTTTCTCAAAAGTATAGTTAGTAATGGAGACAAATTACAAAGAAAAATTACAACACTTTGGAGGCTGTAAGTTTCCTATTCCAATTATATTGTCCAAGATAGATAAAATGCCCAACTCATCCAAAAATGATTAAAAAGAAAGAACAAATTACGGTTTTCAAGTTAAAGCGTAGACTTTCATAGTTTATATTTTGTGTGTTAAATTTTGATCAAACAATTTAGAAGAAGCAAACAGTATCTGTTTCAGTGGTTAATTTAATTCATGAAGTATGTATCCTCACAGAACATACAAAGTATACATTTTGATAAGGTAATGCATATTTAGTTCAGTACAAGTACTATAAATATTTACATCAATATCATTTGATTCATTTGGTGAAATAAAAGTACTCAGTATTTATGAGGGTTTTAATGCTTCAAATTCTTTAATAAGTAACTGTGCTATGAAAAGCATAGGCATTTTAGAACTAGGAACTAAAAGACACATAGAGTCTCAATATTGCAGTTTTAAAAGTAAAATAATATGTAAAGATAGTCAAAAGCAATTTATTCAATATTTATCTTTCCAAAATTTTCTTTTTGTTATGAGAAATAAAGTATAAAGTTGGAGGTATGGTTTTAGGCTAATTGCTGAGGAAATCATTTATAATAATGAAATTGAGATTGTCTAAATTTTCTCAACACTAGATGGCTATCTGTTGACTGTTTGACACGTTCCAAATGATTTATGATTCTTTCATATGTGTGGCCTACTTTCATCTTCTATGTTAATTTCTGAGAGTTAAGTTTTTGTTAGTAAAGGTTATGTTTACCTCATCTTTGTGAACTAACCAGGCACAAGTGTTTCCTGTCATTCCACAGAAGTTTGTATTAAGCATAATAAAGAAATAAAAAGAAATGAAAGAACAGGGCGGGCAGTGGTGGCGCATGCCTTTAATCCCAGAACTTGGGAGGCAGAGGCAGGTAGATTTCTGAGTTCAAGGCCAGTTTAGTCTACAGAGTGAGTTCCAGGACAGCCAGGGCTACACAGAGAAACCCTGTCTCGAAAAAAATAAAATCGAAATGAAAGAAACATTGATGTTTGACTAGTCATTTCTATTTCATTCAAAATACCTTCCAAACTATTTTCTATTTTCCAACTTTATATGTAGAAAATAAGTAGTAATATGTTACAAGTTCTCAGTAATATATATCAGAGTATAGTATTAGAATAAGGATATAAAAAACACAAATATGCACAAAATGTCTACAATTTAGTTTTTCTCAGCAGAGAGTTGGCAAATTGTTTGATAGCACTACTTTATAGACATAGAACTTACATTATATAGCTAGACCAAAACTTCAGGCAGACAGAGCTGCCGCATGAGATTTTCCCTGAGCTGTTTAAAGGAAACAAACATCTCCATTTATCTAAGTCATTGAAGATACAGTCCTTACCTTTTTCCCTAAGTATTTCTTTTGTTCTCTATTCTCCTTGTTGTTATTCATCATACAGGATACATAACACTGCTATTAAATGAGAAACTTGCTTTTTATTGGAAGAGATATCACTTCCTTATATTGAAACTGAAATAGCTTTTACAAACAACTGTTCAGCTTGAGATTATGAGGTGCAATCTAAAATTCTAAGTGCAATTTAGAACTGAAAATCGTCAGCATGCATTGCTTAGAATGAAGTTTCTACACTTGCAATTTGACAATTTAAAGATAGATTAAAAGATTGCATATATTTCCTTCTGGTATTGCAGGTTTTCCGCTCAAATGTCTAATAGTTACCTGTCAAATACACATGACTCATGATTTTAAAGTACTTCTAGGAAGCTATCGTTGTAATAAATGTTCAGTTGCTAAGTTTCTTTCCTCATCTTCTTGGATCATTAGTTTGTTTCTTAGAACTCCAGAGTAGGAAAGAAATCCATGCTACTGAATATCATCTTGTAAATGGTTATTTTTAGTAGTTTTAAAGTATCTGTCATGAAAAATAAAGTGAATATGATAGGACATAAATCAATGAAGAGTTTACTTTTAATATAAATAGCTACAAACACCTCCTAATGAGAAGAATCAATAAAAACAAACAGAAAATTTAGAAATTTTTAGTGATGATCCTCATCATTCAACATAATTTACAAAATAAATATTCAAAAGACTGTGAATGTAATTCTACCCTCCCTCCACTTCTCTGTCCCCCACCTACAACTCGCCTCTTCCCCAGATCCACTCCTTTGTTTTCACCCAGAAATCAACAGATTTCCCAAAAATATTAACCAAACCCCTCTGTCTGACCAGGAACTGAAGGCTGGTTAACTCATGTGGTTATTTTATTTCAAATACTTACCATCTAGTTTTGGAATAACATTGATCCAATAAAGATTATGAATTCATTGTATTAGTTAAAATATAATGACCCATTAGTATTCTATTCTGCCTCTATAAAATATTTGGTTTACAACTGTGTCAAGGGAGTGAGCCTCAGTATGTAATTTTGGTATCTGAAATTGCTTTGAGAAAGACCTTTGATGTCATCAGATATCTCCTACCAATAAATTCTGTAACCTTTATCAAAATAAAACTATTTTCCATTGCCAACATGACAAAAACAAGACAAATTACATTCCTTTGAAAAATACGGCACGTGTTGTTTTAATGCAGCTACTCTCAATCTATTAACTATTAGACAATGATGAATTAGGGTTACTCATAAGAACACTTAAGCAGTCACTGTTATCTACATTACTCATCTGTCAAATAGTTATAGAAAAACAAATATGTTATAAAACTGATTCCAAAATCTTTCAAACTTCCTTCCTTCCTTCCATCCTTCCAATCCTTCCATCCTTCCTTCCTTCCTTCCTTCCTTCCTTCCTTCCTTCCTTCCTTCCTTCCTTCTTTTTTCTTTTCTTTCATTTTCCTTTTCTTTCCTTCTTTCTCTATTTCTTACATTTTTCTTTTTTTGCCCTTTAAATGAAAACCATATCTTCTTTTCTTCAGTGAAGTTAGCTCTTTGATCTAATAGGTTGGGTTAGCTGCAATTTTTAAATCTGTTCCTGCTTCTTTGACATTGTATTGGAGTGTTGAGCTCTGTTTGCTACTTTTCACATACATGAAGTGGAAAGCAAGTAAATATTTACTCACTCATAAAATAAGAATATTGGTACAGAGTGCCAGGTTTACATTTAATAATTATATCAAAAATTATTTTTGTTGTTAAGAGCTTAAAAGAATCCTCCAATTTATAATTGTCTAAATTCATATAGGATGATTTAAAGGTTGTACAAATCAGTATTATACAGATATATTTATATGATTATGGAAGGCAACAGATTTTGTGCAAAGAAAACTGGATATGACGTTCAAGATTGGCATGTTCAGAAATATATATGCACATCTCCTTGCAAACATTAATGTATAACTTGGGGAATTATAAATACAGTGACCTTTGTTTCTTTTCTTCAAAGAATAACCACAATGAATACAAATTTTCTATATGTTTGATAGTAACTAATCTAATTGTGCTAATGTTTACAGATACCAATTAAAAGCAACTGGGCTGGCATGATGGCTTATTGGATAAACACATCTTCTATCAAGCATGACAACCTCAGTTTGATCTCCTGCTAATTTCCCTCTGTCTACAAATAATATAGTATAGAAATTTTGCATCCATATATGTACAGATACACATACATACACAAACATACATACACATATAAACTAATAATTTTCAAAAATGTAAAATCAGTGACTGTTAATGATAATAATAAAGCATATTTCAGTAATGGAAAAATTAAAATATAAAGACTAAGTTATATTCATTATAAAGGATTAGCATACAGATATTAAATTTTAAACCTGAAATATACATTTATATACATTTCAGTTAAAGAAGACTTCTAATAATAAAATCTAAATTATTCTAATATGAATAATATTATATATGTATACATCCTTAATAAGATAGCATTAAAATGTATGAGATAAAAGGAGATGACAACAAAGGTTAAAAAGACAAAATTACTATTAGAGTCAGAGATTTTAACATATCTTTCAATAATGGATAGGTCAAGGAGGCAGAAAATCACTAAGAACAGCACTATGAAGTAACTTGACATAGTTGACATTTATAGATTACTTTATTCGGCACCAGCAGAATACACATTCATTCATTTCAAGCTTACATGGAATAGTTCTTAAAACTAACAATACATTGTACCTTAAAATACTCTTTAAACAAATAATAGAAAAAAAGAAATTTTGTGGAATATATTTTCCTAATATAATAGAAATAAAAGTAAAAAAAAATAAAAATCAGATTTTTTTAAAATCTATATTGGGAAAATTAAAATAATATAGTTCTCAAGAGAATTTAAAAATTTTTTATATATAAATGATAATAGAACTCTTCAGAATCAGTAAACTGAGAAAAAATGAATGCTTAAGGAATTTCAATATCATTGACTACATAATTTTTTAAAAATCTAGAAAATACCAATCATAAAAAGCTATTCCTTCAGAAAAGCAATAAAATGAATATATCAATAAGAAATGTAGACCAAAATTAAGACAATATTGAAAACAAGACACTAATACCATGAATAGTGTGTAATAACAACAATATTTTTTTTATCCTCAATAATAGGGAAAGTCACTTGAAATAGCCTAATTTCTTGAAATATATATACTCTTTCCCAACTCACACAATGAATAGTTTCATGCTGATTAAGTAAATAATTAAATAGCTAATAATCTGAAAATGTAAAATTAGAAATCTGTCTTTCAATTTGGTTCAGAAAACAAAAGAAACATGAATATTTTCTACCTTTAAAATGTCAGCGACAAACTGAAAGAAATTGCAAAAATGTAAAATTTTAGACGAACATTCCACATAAATATATGTGCAGAAAATTTTCAGCAATGTATTACCAAGCCAAATTCATTCAATTCACCTAGTAAATATAAGCCAAGAACTAATGGGATTTATTCTGGTATGTAATTCTAGGTCAATATTTGAAAATCCAATTAATACATTCCACATCAAAGAGCCAAAACAGAAAAATGACATTAAAATTAACACATTGAAATGTACTTTAAAATACCTGAATTGCATTTATATTTTTACATCGATTTATTTATACTGAGTATGCATGCAAGCAGATGTACAGATCAGAGGACAACTTGTGATCATTAGTTTTCTTCTTTCTCCATGTGGTTCCCAGAGATCAAACTGAGGTCATCAGGTTTGGCAGTAAGTGCTGGCAGTAAGTGACTTTACTTGCTGAGACATCTAGTTTTCTCCTCTCTTCCAACATACATTTGTGTAAGCCGACAAATACTAAACAGAGGGATTTTACTCAATAGGAAAAAGAAGACTCACTCACAAAATTCCCTTATGATATATTGGATACTTTTACCACAAAAGTAATTGTTTCCTGAAGCAAAAATTTTAGAGGTAGGCGTGATGGGGAAAATCCTAGGTGGGGTTGAGTGAGGAGGATATGGAAATAGATATGAAAAGATACATTAAATGTGTTTATAAATTCTCAAAGAAGAAATTTGAAAATATTATTGAATAAAATGGAAGAAAGAAACATTGCTATCATAATTTCACATAGTAGGAAAAATGGCATAACAACAAAGGCTACTTTTCAAAGATTATATCCAATGATAAGATGCAGAAAAACGATGAAGAAAAGAAAATTATATTGTTCTTGATGTGATACAGGAGGAATTAAA